>CM053336.1:1779353-1790434 GCA_028583605.1 Dastarcus helophoroides | reverse complement strand
AATTTTGACATTTTTCCCGAAATTAGAACTTTTTAAACAAATTTCGACTTTTTTTTGAAAATTTCGACTTTTTTCTCGAAATTTCGACTTTTTTTTCGAAATGTCGACTTTTCTTTCGAAATTTCGACCTTAATTTGAAAAGTTCGACTTTTTTTTCGAAATTTCGGTTTTTTTTCTCAATTTTGGCCTTTTTTTCTCACATTTTCGATTTTTTCTCTGAAATTTCTCGAAATTTTGACCTTAACATCGAAATTTTGACTTCTTTTCTCGAAAATTCAGCTTTTTTTGCATATTTCGACTTTTTTCGCAAATTTCGACTTTTTATCTTCAAATTTCGACTTCAAACTCAAAATTGTAACTTTTTTTCTCAAAGTTTTAACTTTTTTCGCAAATTTTGACTTTTTTTTGGAAATTTCGACTCTTTTCTCGAAATTTTAACTTTTTTCTCGAAATGTCGACTTTTTTTTCGAAATGTCGACTTTTCTCTCGAAATTTCGACCTTAATCTGAAAAGTTCGACTATTTTTTCGAAATTTCGGTTTTTTTTCTCAATTTTGGACTTTTTTCTCACATTTTCGATTTTTTCTCTGAAATTTCTCGAAATTTTGACCTTAACATCGAAATTTTGACTTCTTTTCTCGAAAATTCAGCTTTTTTTTTGCAAATTTCGACTTTTTTCGCAAATTTCGACTTTTTGTCTTCAAATTTCGACTTCAAACTCAAAATTTTGACTTTTTTTTCTCAAAGTTTCAACTTTTTTCGCAAATTTTGACTTTTTTTTGGAAATTTCGACTCTTTTCTCGAAATTTCGACTTTTTTCTCGAAATGTCGACTTTTTTCTCGAAATGTCGACTTTTTTCTCGAAATCTCGACTTTTTTCTCGAAATCTCTACTTTTTTCTCCAAATTTCGACTTTTTTCTCCAAATTTCGACTTTTTTCGCAAATTTCGACTTTTTTTTTTGGAAATTTCGACTCTTTTCTCGAAATTTCGACTTTTTTTTCGAAATGCCGACTTTTTTCTGAATATCTCGACCTTTTTGTCGAAATCTCAACTTTTTTCTCAAATTTTGACATTTTTCTCGAAATATTTCGAAATTTCAACTTTTTTTTCAAAAAATCAACCCAAATCTGAAAAGTTCGACTTTTTTCTTGAAATTTCGTTTTTTTCTTCTCAATTTTGAACTTTTTTCTCGAAATTTTGACCTTAATATTGAAATTTCGACATTTTACCTATCGACTCGCTATGTTTCCATTTTCCGGTATTTTTTTGGTCATTTTTATAGAAATTTCGTACTTCTCTCTAAAAAAAATGTTACTTCTTTTATAAAGTTTCGATTTTTTTTCGAAATGTCGATTTTTGATTTCGTTTTTTGTCCCAATTTTCGACTTTTTTCTCAAATTTTGATTTTTTTCTTGATTTCGGATTTGGTTGGAACAAACTCGTGAAGAGAATAGGGAGCTGGCCATATAGAAGTATTACATATATGGATCGCAACGTCAAACGTCATCCATTTGCCATTTTGTCAATTTTGGGGTTAATAGAAAATGAAAAACAAATTGCCACGTACTTTTTGGCGATAATAAATAAAGTATGGGTAATACTGAAAGCGTCGAAATACCCAGAGGAGGCACGGAATCTTCAATATTCCAATATCCATGCACTGGCAACGCCGCAAAATTAATTTTAACCGCTTCTATGAGAGTCATCCATCTGTGATTTGGATTATTCGAAACATTGACAATTCGAACTAACGGGAACGCAACGTCAAACGTCATCCATTTGCCATTTTGTCAATTTTGGGGTTAATAGAAAATGAAAGACAAATTGCCACGTACTTTTTGACGATAATAAATAAAGTATGGGTAATACCGAAAGAGTTGAAATACCCAGAGGAGGCACGGAATCGACGAATTATAATATTCCAAATTCCATGAACTGGCAACGCCGCAAAATTAATTTTAACCGCTTCTATGAGAACCATCCATCTGTGATTTGGATTATTCGAAACACTGACAATTCGAACTAACGGGAACGCAACGTCAAACGTCATCCATTTGCCATTTTGTCAATTTTGGGGTTAATAGAAAATGAAAAACAAATTGCCACGTACTTTTTGACGATAATAAATAAAGTATGGGTAATACCGAAAGCGTCGAAATACCCGGAGGAGGCACGGAAGGTTACCACGTACTAAGGGTAAGGAAACCAAATTCTAATTAAAAAATAGGTCGGTTTTTCATTTGCATAATTTAGGTCCAAGAAAATTCGCCTGGAAGCAAAGCCGGATTGCAAGTTTTTTTCGACTTTATCATAGCTATAAATGGAACGAGATTGGATCAGGATAACGATACGTTGAAGCAAATTCTTAAAAATGGCATAGGTACGTTTTTTAAATTGATCAAAATCTATTGCTGTGGCCGTTGATTGACTGTATTCAGTCAACGCTGTGGCTAATACAATGCCAATTAACCTGTTAATCGGGGGAATTCCCTTTTTAATTACGGAGCATACAACGGGCGCGAGCTCTTTCAGTAGGACGTGTCCGTAGGCCCACCACTTTTGATAGCGAAATGATACTGATTTTCCCCGCGTCTTAAATTCCTGTCGAAACATGTATCAATAACTAAATACCTCTGTTGTACTAAACTATACGTCTCACCAGTTCCAGGGCGCAAGATATATTTCAAGGACGTATTTATATGTCCTACCCGTACACGTTATTGTTTACGTTTGACGTATTTATACGTCCCACTCGGTTAACAGCTTAAATTGTATAAAAACAATAAATTTAAAAAATTGGTATTGGACTATCAGTTTTTATAAAATAGTTTTAATAGTTCATGAGAGTCCACCAAGTAGAATTAATACTTCATGTTGTTATTTTTGGCTCCTCCAGCTTATGGTTGTATTTATTCCATCGAGTATTTTTTCAGGAAAGAGATTACCCATGACAGTATACAGCAGTAAGACTCAGAGTATTAGGAGTGTTACTGTGGAGCCAAGCGACAGTTGGGGAGGTCAAGGACTTTTGGGTGTCAGCATCAAGTTTTGTTCGTTTGAGGGGTCGAATGAAAACGTGTGGCACATATTAGAAGTTATACCGAATTCCCCTGCGGAATTGGCGGGTTTAAAGCCTTTCACAGATTATATAATTGGGGCCGATTCAGTTTTACACGAAAATGAAGATCTTTATAACCTAATAGAGAACCACGAGGGGCGCAACTTAAAATTATATGTGTACAACTCAGTTGACGATACATGTAGGGAAGTTACGATTATTCCTAATCATAATTGGGGTGGGGATGGTTTATTAGGTTGTGGTATCGGTTATGGGTATTTACATCGTATTCCGGTTAGGGGGAATCCTCCAACTACGACTAATTCGGTTATGAATCCGAAGGTGCCAGATTTGGCGACGACTGTTCTTACAACACCTCAACTTCCTACGACTGCTTCTCTGTTTGGTACACCAACGATAGAACCACAGGTGGAAAATTTGGATAATACGGTCGCTGATAAAATTTCACCACCTACTCCAACAGTTGGTGAAAATGAAAACGTTACTACTCCTAGTACTCATACGAGTGATCCACCACCACATCAGACCCCATCAGTTTACACCAGTAGTGTACCTCCCCCAAGCAACATTCCACTATTTTACAATGTTACCCATGAAAACGTATCAAATGTTCCACCAGTTCCCATGTATTCACCTGGCGCACCCCCCTTGAACACCAATGTTCCTTACGGAGGATATCCACAGCCAGCTTACAATGTTGCCCCGACTTACCCCCAAAATACCTCGCCGCCTCCCCAAAACAGCGAATATGGCGTCAATTATCAACCACCTACGAGCCATTCCTTTGGGTCATTGAGCACGCCACCCCCAAATCAACCTACGCTAATTTTCGACCCTACGATAGCTGCAAAGTCCGCTCAGCTGATTTTAAATGAGAATCAAAGTGCAAATATTTGAAAGTGATATAATTTAATCTACTACTGTGTACAGCGCGTTATGAAGAGTTTTATATAAATTATATGCATTTTAATTTAAAATATGCCTGTAAAAATGGAACTGATAAGAATTTTTAGCTTAATTGTTCATTTGAATTAGTTAATGTATTATATACGGTTTTTCAAATAAAAAATAATTGATGTTTGGAGTTTTATTTTTAGTATTCATCGAGCCCAAAAAATAAAATGCTCTCGCTCCAGATAAAATGTTATGTTATGTACGCTCTTAATTTGCAATTTTTACTGTTTCTCGTAGAATTTTTATTTTACACATAGAATATCGATTTTTTTTAGCAACTTCCCATTTTGTTTTTCAAAATTTCGACTCCTGGTCTCATTTTAAATTTAGAATGTTGAGAATCCAAAAACACTAATAATTTCTAGAAATTTTTCTAAAACTTGTTTTTTTTTGCCGGAGCGGACTGATCCTTGGTTATCTTCAAAAATTGAAATACAAATCTTCTCGCTTGAAACCAAGATCTCTCTTGGTTTCAGGGAACAAGATTTGTCTTTTAATATTCCGAAAACCTTTTCTCGAAAACGAGGTAAAAACTGAATTAAGAAAAATGCAGTTTTTGTTTTATTATTATATTACTGAATTGTAAATAACTTTTTGCTTTAAATTTTTACTAAATTATCAATTTTTAAAAAAATTCTGTCTCCAACTGAGATAATCCATTATTTACATTTTTATTTTACAAAGTTTTCTGTGTAATCTCTCGATTTTAAACCTGAGATATTAAAAAAAAGTTAAAATTTGTGTATTTTCTAGAAATATTTAATTTTTTGTAGAAATTTCAGCTTTTTAATTACTGGCCCATATTTTAAATTTGTTAATTTCGACTTTTTCTTTTGGTGAAACGGACTGGTTCTTGGTTATCTTCAAAAACTGAAATACAAATCTTGTCCCCTAAAATTAAGAAAGATTAAAAAACACAACAAAGGTTGCTCTAATGCGAATATCTCTCTGAAACGCGTTAGTTGTGTCTTTTAATCTTTCCTGTTTTCAGGGGACAAGATATATATTTCAATTTTCGACTTTTTCGTCAAAATTTTGACTCAAGTTTTAGTTTTAGGAAGACAAAAATCGAATCTGAAAGTCTTCGGAGGAAAGTTCAGAGTTAGAGAGAAGAAAATTAAATAAGTGAAAAGAAAAATTGTTTGAATTCGAAGAAAAATTGTGGCTAAATATTGGGAAAAAAATTATAATTTCGGTGGAAATTCCAAATTTATCGAAAAAAATGCGAATTTGTCTTCAAATTTCCAAAAAAAAAGCAGAAATTTCTCCATTAGAATCAAAATTCAAACAAAAAGATATTTGAAAAAGTTTAACTTTCAGCTAAAAAATCGAGAAAAGGTCTTAACATTTCTAGAATCACTTAATCGAAATTTTGAGTTTAAAAATAAAATTGAGGAATAAATGATAAAAATTGCGATTAAACTCTGAGAAAAGGCGAAATTTCGAAAAAAGAAGAATCAAAGTGCCTTTGAGGGTCAATTTGAATTTCTAAAAAACTGGAATTTAACCAAAAAAAAAGTAGTTAAAGTGATATTTCAAAAATAGGGTTAAAACATATCGAAAAAACATGAAATTTTAAGTATAAATTCGAAATAAGCAAGTTTTCTACAAAAAGAATGTTTCACAAAAGTCTTATTTAAATTCGAAAGAATAAACGTAGGACTTTCGAAAGAAAATGAGAACCTCTTTTACAAAGTTTTATGTGTAATCACTCGATTTTAAACCTGAGATATTAAAAAAAGTCAAGATTTCTGTCATTTCTAGAAATGTTTACTTTGTTGTACAAATTTGAACTTTTTAAATTACTGGCCCATATTTTAAATTTGTTAATTTCGACTTTTTTATCAAAATTTTGTCTATTTCGAGTTATACTTTTAGAAAGACAAAAATCGAATCTGAAAGACTTCGGAGGAAAGTTCAGAGTTAGAGAGAAGAAAATTAAATAAGTGAATAGAAAAATTGTTTGAATTCAAGGAAAAATTGGGGCTAAATATTGGGAAAGAAATTATAATTTCGGTGGAAGATCCAAATTTATCGAAAAAAATGCGAATTTGTCTTCAAATTTCCAAAAAAAAAGCAGAAATTTCTCCATTAGAATCAAAATTCAAACAAAAAGATATTTGAAAAAGTTTAACTTTCAGCTAAAAAATCGAGAAAAGGTCTTAACATTTCTAGAATCACTTAATCGAAATTTTGAGTTTAAAAATAAAATTGGGGAATAAATGATACGAATTGCGATTAAACTCTGAGAAAAGGCGAAATTTCGAAAAAAGAAGAATCAAAATGCTTTTGAGGTTCAATTTGAATTTCTAAAAAACTGGAATTTAACAAAAAAAAAGTAGTTAAAGTGATATTTTAAAAATAGGGTTAAAACATATCGAAAAAACATGAAATTTTAAGTATAAATTCGAAATAAGCAAGTTTTCTACAAAAAGAATGTTTAACAAAAGTCTTATTTAAATTCGAAAGAAGAAACGTAGGACTTTCGAAAGAAAATGAGAACCACTTTTACAAAGTTTTATGTGTAATCATTCGATTTTAAACCTAAGATATTAAAAAAAGTCAAGATTTCTGTCATTTCTAGAAATGTTTACTTTTTTGTACAAATTTGAGCTTTTTAAATTACTGGCCCATATTTTAAATTTGTTAATTTCGACTTTTTCGTCAAAATTTTGACTTTTTCGTCAAAATTTTGACTTTTTCGAGTTATAGTTTTAGGAAGACAAAAATCGAATCTAAAAGCCTTGGGAAGAAAGTCCAGATTTGGAGGGGAGAAAATTAAATAAGAGAAAAGAAAAATTGTTTGAATTCAAGGAAAAAAATTGAATTGGAACTAAATATTAGAAAAAAAATTATAATTTCAGTGGAAGTTCCAAATTTATCGAAAACAATTCGAATTTTTCTTTAAATTTCCAAAAAAAAGCAGAAATTAACTCTTGAAAAAAGGCTAAATTTCGAAAAAAGAAGAATGAGGTTTAATTTGAATTTCTAAAAAACTGGAACTCAACAAAGGTTGATCTACTGTGTTTTTTAATCTTTATTGGTTTCAGGGGACAAGTTCTGTATTTCAATTTTTGAAGATAACCAAGGACCAGTCCGTTCCATCAAAAAAAAAATGTTGAGAAAAATATTGAGTAATTTCGAGAAAAAGATTTCTTGTACATTCAATTTCTTTATTAAAATTTAAATATTATGTCAAAATTAGAATAAAACAGTAAAAATTTTAATTGCATTTTTTTTCAGAATATTTGAACTTTGGAAATATTTTGGCATATTTAGAATTTTCAGCATTTTTCGGGTTCTTCTGAATGGTTGGGTTTTCGTTCAATTTGGGTTTTCTAAAAAATCCTTCCCCAAAATAAGTTCTTTTTCTTCTAATTTGGTCGCTTTCGAAATTACGACTTTATTCTGCTTTTTTTCTCTCAAGATTGAACTTTCATTTTCGGTTTTTTTCTGAATTTTTTTGCCGAAAATGTCATATTTCTCAAAATTTGTCTTATTCTGGAAATTTTGACTCGTACTTCAAATAGGGATGTAGGGAAATGTCCACTTACATTTCTACGTAGAGTGGAAAATATTATGCTTTCAAAGCATTGCGAGTAGAATGCGAAAACAAGGATAAATGGCGATGAACCGCCTTCTTTAACAAGGATAGGTTGTAATTTTTGGGGAAAATTTCGTTCGGTAACGAGTTCCATAGGTTAGAAATTCTATAGAAAAAAGAGCCTCCGCGGGCAGAAGTCCTCACTGTGTCAGGTTGGACCGCACAGGAATTTGTTGTCTCCGACTGTCTTGTGTGCCTCAAAAACCAATCCTATTAGTTCCTGTGAGAATATTTCGATAAAAGCAAACAGCTCTAAAAAAACTGTCGAAATATCGAGTTTAAAATTGAAAGTTCAAGCTCTTCAATAGAAAAAAATAATCAGTAAATTCATTAATTCTTTTTATTTACGAATTATTACTTAAGAATTGCTTCGTTTAGGTTTAATTGTCTCTTTCGGATTAATTTATTAATGATGTCATCCCATCTTTCTTTAGGTCTGCCTCTACGTCTCCGGTCCGATGTTCTTGCTTCCCATATTTTCTTTACTTGCATGTTATCTTTCATCCTTTGTATATGTCCCCACCAACCTAATTGTTTTTCTTCGACAATTTCTAATAGAGGCTTAGCATCCAGTTCTTCCCTCATTTTTTGATTTCTTATTCGATCTCTTCTACTTATTCCCTTTATCGCTCTTAAGAACTTCATCTCGACTGCTTGTATCCGGCTTTTCATTCTCTCCGTTAAAACCCAGGTTTCACTTCCAAATAGTAGTATCGGCTGGAAGATAGTCTTGTATACCAACATTTTCGTATTTTTGGATATTTCTGTCTTCTTGACTATGGTTGCACACATACTTTAATATGCTTTAAGTGCTTTCTCTATTCGTTCATTGATGTCCCTATCCTGATTTCCTTTATTATCTATTATTACTCCTAAATATTTGAATTCCTTGACCTGCTGTATATCCTTATTTTCCAATCGTATATTTATTTTTTTATTTTCATCTTCTGTTATCGCCATTACTTTTGTTTTATTGACATTTATTTTCATTTGCTTAGATTCTAGAACATCTTTCCATATTTTTAAGTTAGTTTGTAGGTCTTCGGGTGAATTGGCCACTATTACTATATCATCTGCAAATGCACATTCTTTTATACAGACTTTTTGTAGATTGTAGTATCCTACTTGCAGGCCTGTTGTTTTAGTACATGTTTGTTTGAGTATGTCATCTATCAGGATAATGAATAGTAATGGGCTAAGTACTCCTCCCTGTCGTAAACCATCTCTTGTGTAGAAAGTAGAAGACTGCATATTTCGCGTTCTGACGTAATTTGCATTTTACTCATATATGCTTTTTATTCCAACAATTAATTTTCGGCTGACTCCTCGTTGTTCCAAACTTATCCATATTTCTTTTCTGGGTGCTCTGTCGAAAGCCTTTTCAAGATCAATGAACGCTAGATATGCCTCTCTCCGTTGTCTTAATATTTTATCCGTAAGTTGTTTCATCGTGAATATATGGTCCTGTATACTATGGCCTTTTCTAAATCCACTTTGGGATACACTTAATTGCGTTTCTATGACTAAACGGAGCCTGTTTGCTAACACCCTTTCATATATCTTTGCTACCATGCTCAATAAAGCTCAATATAGCTCGATAATTTTGGTATTGTTTTCTATCTCCCTTTTTATATATGGGCATAATAACACCTATTCCCCAATCTTTAGGTATGTTTCCTTTTATCCATGCCTTATTACAAATGTTGTACAAGAGTTTTACACCTTTCTTTCCCATGTGTTTAATCATATCTGGTGTTATTCCATCATGTCCGGGTGCGTTTCCACATTTTGTTGCCTTGATTGCTTCTTCAACTTCCTCTATCGTAAGTACTTCAATTTCTTCATCTGCTATTGTGTCAATTGTTGTTACTTCTTTGCCTTCTTGTGTCTCTGTTTCCAGTGGATTTAATAGTTCGTAAAAGTATTCTTTCCATCTGTTCATAATTAAATTCTTATCTTTTAGCAACGCGCCTTCTTTGCTTGTTATAGTCGTCAATTTCTTTTCTTTTCCTTTTCTTATTGTCTTCACTGCTTTATAAAATAGCTTGCGATCTCCTTTATTTGTCTCCTCCACTTTTTTCCCAAAACATTCCCATGCCTTCTGTTTAGCTTCCAAAACCATTTTTTTTACTTTGGTTCTTCTCTCCTTATACAAAGTGTATTTTTGTGCGGTGTTATTATTTAAGTACTCTTTCCACGCTTGTTTTTTTAATTTTGATTTGATTTCATCGTTCCACCAGGCAGTTAACTTTTTATTGGCGTTGGTTGTAATCGTGCCACATGCTTGTTTAGCTGCTTCTATTACTACCTCCTTAAATATTTGCCATATGTCTTCAATATCTTTTTGTTCAATCTCCTTTTCTATATTACTTATTTTTTCCTCAAGAATTTGGTGATAACTGTTTGCTATATCTTTTTCTCTTAATCTGTATGTTTTAATATTTTCTTTTTTTACTGGTGCAGTTTCGTGTCGTTCGTTGGCACTCCTACACCTCTTCTTTTTCCTAATTTTTGCTACAACCAGGTAATGATCACTAAATATTTCCGCACTTCTTTTGACTCTTACATCCGTGATCGATTTCCTATTATTTCTTTGCACAAGTACGTAGTCAATTATGGATCTTTCTTTTCTGTTTTCCGCTATTCTTGTAAATTTATGTATATCCTGGTGTTCATAAAACGTATTTGTTATTATGAGATCGTTCAATATGCAATATTCTATCATTCTTAACCCATTGTTGTTTATTTTTGTTTCCCCACAGTTTCCAATCACATTTACATTTCTATTCTCTCTTTTACCCACCCTACTGTTAAAATCTCCCATTACGATAATTTTACCTTTACCTGTCTCTGTGGCCAATGTTAGTTCCTCCCAGAATTGATCTTTATTACTCGCTAAATCATCTTCATTTGGTCCATACACTATTATTATGCATATTCGTTCCCCATATATATCATCAAATTCTATTTTTAGTATTCTTTCAGAAATGCCTTCCCAATTTAGTATATTATCAACTAATCCTTTCTCTATTATGCACCCAACCCCTGCCGCAGCATGTTTATTTTGTTCTACTCCACTGTATATTAAAAGGTGTCCATTTTCTAGCACTAGTTCCCCTTGCCCCTTCTTCTTCGTTTCTGTTATTGTTAAACCTAAACGAAGCAAAAATTTTAGCGCTAAACAAAAAGGAATGGAAAAAATTTTGTGAATAAAATAGAGAATACCAATCCCGACACCTTACGGTATAAGGGAATTGATTATATATATATACTTAAGAATTGTTTAAGAATTATTTAAGAATTAGACAACTTTATTAGCGATCGTCAAAATATATTTTGCAGCCTTGTTTGCTTTTAAAACAACCGACTCTTGCATAATAACTTGAATTAATGCAGTTCAACATTATAATTATTATAATTGAGATATGAGAGTCTAACTAACA
>CM053336.1:1672766-1771490 GCA_028583605.1 Dastarcus helophoroides | reverse complement strand
TCTTCTATTCTTTTCTCTTCTCTTTGTTCTGTTCCCTTTTTCTTCTTTTCTCTTTTTATGTCTTTGCTCCTTCTCTTCTCTTGTCTATCTTCTCTTTTCTTCTTTCCTCTTCTTTTTTTTTCTCTTGTCTTATCTTCTCTTCTCCACTTTTCTCTTCTTTTCTTTTTTCTTATCTTCTCTTCTCTTCTTCTCTCTTCTACTCTGCTCTCTTCTCTTCTTTTCTGCTTCTTCTCTCTTCTCTTTTCTCTCTTCTCTCTTCTCTCTCTTCTCTCTTCTCTCTTCTACTCTGCTCTCTTCATTCTTTTCTCTTCTCTTCTCTTCTTTTCTCTCTCTCATCTCCTCTCCTCTCCTTTCTCTCTTCTCTTCTCTTCTCTTCTCTTCTCTTTTCTTCTCTAACTCTTCTTTTCTCTTCTCTTTTCTCTCTTCTCTATTCTCTCTTTTCTATTCTCTCTTCCCTCTTCTCTCTTCTCTCTTCTCTTTTCTCTCTTCTCTATTCTCCCTTCCCTCTTCTCTCTTCTCTTTCTCTCTTCTCTCTCCTCTCTTTCCTCTTCCCTCTTTCCTCTTCACTCTTCCCTTCACTTCTCTTCTCTTCTTTTCTCTTCTCTTGTCTTCTGTTCCCTTCTCTTCTTTTCTCTTTTTATGTCTTCTGCTCCCTTCTTTTCCCATCTTTTCTCTTCTTTTTTCTTCTCTTGTCTTACCTCCTCTTCTTCTATCTTCTCTTCTCTAATCTTCTCTTCTCTTCTTTTTTCTTACCTTCTTTTCTTCTCTCTTCTACTCTGATCTCTTCTCTTTTTTTCTCTTCTCTTCTCTTCTCTTCCCTTCCCTTCCCTTCCCTTCCCTTCCCTTCCCTTTCCTTCCCTTCCCTTCCCATTCCCTTCCCTTCCCTTCCCTTCCCTTCCCTTCCCTTCTCTTCCCTTCTCTTCTCTTCCCTTCTCTTCCCTTCTCTTCCCTTCTCTTCCCTTCTCTTCCCTTCTCTTCCCTTCTCTACTCTACTCTTCTCTTCCTTCTCTTCTCTTCCCTTCTCTTCCCTTCTCTTCCCTTCTCTTCCCTTCTCTTACCTTCTCTTCCCTTCTCTTCTCTTCCCTTCTCTTCTCTTCTCTTCCCTTCTCTTCCCTTCCCTTCTCTTCCCTTCTCTTCCCTTCCCTTCTTCTTTTCTCTTCTCTTTTCTCTTCTCTTTTCTCTTTTCTCTTCTCTTCTCTTCTCTTTAAATCTCTTCTCTTTTCTTATCTCCTCTTCTCTTCACTTCTCTTCTCCTCTGTTCGCTTCTCTTCTCTTCTTTTCTTTTTTCTCTCTTCTCTGCTCTCTTCTCTTTAGTTTTCTTCTCTTCTCTTCTCTTCTCTTCTCTTCTCTTCTCTTCTCTTCCCTTCTCTTCTCTTCTCTTCTCTTCTCTTCCCTTCCCTTCCCTTCCCTTCTCTTCTCTTATCTTCTCTCTCTTCTCTTCTCTTCCCTTCTCTTCTCTCTCTTCCCTTCCCTTCCTTCCCTTTCCCTTCCCTTCCCTTCCTCCCTTCCCTTCCCTTCCCTTCCCTTCCCTTCCCTTCCCTTCCCTTCCCTTCCCTTCCCTTCCCCTTCCCTTCCTTCCTTCCCTTCCCTTCCCTTCCCTTCCCTTCCCTTCCCTTCCCTTCCCTTTCCCTTCCCTTCCCTTCCCTTCCCTTCCCTTCCCTTCCCTTCCCTTCCCTTCCTTCCTTCCCTTCCCTTCCCTTCCTTCCCTTCCCTTCCCTTCCCTTCCCTTCCCTTCCCTTCCCTTCCTTCCCTTCCCTTCCCTTCCCTTCCCTTCCCTTCCCTTCCCTTCCCTTCCCTTCCCTTCCCTTCCCTTCCCTTCCCTTCCCTTCCCTTCCCTTCCCTTCCCTTCCCTTCCCTTCCCTTCCCTTCCCTTCCCTTCCCTTCCCTTCCCTTCCCTTCCCTTCCCTTCCCTTCCCTTCCCTTCCCTTCCCTTCCCTTCCCTTATCCCTTCCCTTCCCTTCCCTTCCCTTCCCTTTCCCTTCCTTCCCTTCCCTTCCCTTCCTTCCCTTCCCTTCCCTCCCTTCCCTTCCCTTCCCTTCCCTTCCCTTCCCTCCCTTCCTCTTCTCTTCTCTTCTCTTCTCTTCTCTTCTCTTCTCTTCTCTTCTCTTCTCTTCTCTTCTCTTCTCTTCTCTTTCTCTTCTCTTCTCTTCTCTTCCTCTTCTCTTCTCTTCTCTTCTCTTCTCTTCTCTTCTCTTCTCTTCTCTTCTCTTCTCTTCTCTTCTCTTCTCTTCTCTTCTCTTCTCTTCTCTTCTCTTCTCTTCTCTTCTCTTCTCTTCTCTTCTCTTCTCTTCTCTTCTCTTCTCTTCTCTTCTCTTCTCTTCTCTTCTCTTCTCTTCTCTTCTCTTCTCTTCTCTTCTCTTCTCTTCTCTTCTCTTCTCTTCTCTTCTCTTCTCTTCTCTTCTGCTTCCTTCTCTTCTCTTCCTCTTCTCTTCTCTTCTCTTCTCTTCTCTTCTCTTCTCTTCTCTTCTCTTCTCTTCTCTTCTCTTCTCTTCTCTTCTCTTCTCTTCTCTTCTCTTCTCTTCTCTTCTCTTCTCTTCTCTTCTCTTCTCTTCTCTTCTCTTCTCTTCTCTTCTCTTCTCTTACTCTTCTCTTCTCTTCTCTTTCTCTTCTCTTCTCTTCTCTTCTCTTCTCTTCTCTTCTCTTCTCTTCTCTTCTCTTCTCTTCTCTTCTCTTCTCTTCTCTTCTCTTCTCTTCTCTTCTCTTCTCTTCTCTTCTCTTCTCTTCTCTTCTCTTTCTCTCTTCTATCTCCTCTCTTTCCTCTTCCTTCACTTCTCTTCTTTTCTCTTCTCTTCTCTTGTCTTCTGTTCCCTTCTCTTCTTTTCTTTTTTTATGTCTTCCCATCTTTTCTCTTCTTTCCTCTTCTCTCTTCTTCTCTTCTCTTCTCGTATCTTCTCGTCTCTTCTCTTCTCGTCTCTTCTCTTCTCTTTTCTCTCTTCTCTATTCTCTCTTTCCTCATCTCTTTTCTTATCTCCTCTTCTCTTCACTTCTCTTCTCCTCTGTTCGCTTCTCTTCTCTTCTTCTCTCTTCTCTACTTTTCTCTTCTTTTCTCTTTAGTTTTCTTCTCTTCTCTTCTCTTCAGATTTCTTCTGAATGAGATCAAATACCTAGGTATTATTATAGATTCATCCTTGAACTTTAAAAATCATGTTAAGACTACTGTTGATAAAATTTCATCTAGAGTTAAATATTTTTGGCGTATTTGTCAATCTTTAAATCTTCCTGCTAGAATTGACCTCTATAAGTCATGGATTGTCCCTTTATTCATCTATTGTCCAACAATTACGTATTATTTCACTCAAGAACTCTTAAATAAACTGCAACTATTACAAAATAGAGCATTAAGAATCGTTTTGCGATGCAATAATCATGTTAGTGTTGACTTCATGCTTGGATGTCTCCAGTTCTTGTCCGTAAAACTATATCTGTTCTATCTTAACATGTGCTTTATTTTTAAAATAACTAAAAAGCTTTTGCCGAATTATTTAAAAATTTGTTTAATCAATGTTAGAGATATTCACAACTGTAATACCCGCAACACAACAAACTTTTATATAAACACAGTTAAAAAACAAAGTACCAAAAGGTCACTATTTTTTGATGGTTTATGTGAATTCAACAACTTACCTGTTTCAATAAAAAATTCTAATTCCGTCTATCAATTTAAGAGTCTTTTACGAAAAATTATCCCTAGAAAATAGCTTCGGAATTTTATATGTGTATTTTTTTTTAATATGTTAGATTAATTTGCTGTCATTTTGTCATAATATGTATTTATTATTATTATTATTGAAGTAATGTGTGCTGGCTTCGACACTCTTTGTCTCCGACCACAAAGATCATTTGACCAGCGTAATGTATCCCAATAGTCCTCTCCCCACAACCGTTAGGTATTATTATTATTATTATTACTATTCTTTTATGAATTATTTGTAATTAATATGTATTTTATACATTTAAAATAAACTACTAGTACTACTACTACTTTTTTTCTTTTCTTGTTTTATCTCTTTTTTGTTTTCTTTTCTTCTCTTCTGCTCTTTTCTCTTCTTTTCTCTTTTTTTTTCTCTTTTTTTCTCTTCTTTTATCTTCTCTTCTCCTTTCTCCTCTTCTCTTCTTTTTTCTTCTCTTCTTTTCTTTAATCTCCTCTTCTCTTCACTTCTCTTCTCTTCTTCTCTCTTCTTCTCTGTTATTTTCTCTTCACATCTCCTTTCTTCTCTTCTCCTTTCTTCTCTTTTCTTCTTTTCTCTTCTCTTCTCTTCTGCTCACTTCTCTTATCTCCTATTCTTTTATCTTCTCTTTTCTGCCTTTCTCTTCTCTTTTCTTCTTTTCTTTTCTCCTCTGTTCTCTTTTCTCTTCTCCTTTCTTCTTGTCTCTTCTTTTCTTGTCTTTTCAGTTTTCTTCTATTCTCTTCTCTTCTCCTTTCTTCTCTTCTCTTATTTTCTCCTCTCTTCTCTTTTGCTCTTTTCTCTTTATCTTTCTTCTCTTCTGTTCTCTTTTCTCTTCTCCTGTCTTCTTTTCTCTTCTTTTCTCTTCTCTTTTATTCCCTTCTCCCTTCTTCTCTTCTTTTCTCTCTTCTGTTCTCTTCTCTTCTCTTTTTCTCTTCTCTTCTTTTCCCTTTTCTTCTCTTCTTTTCTCTTCTCGTCTCTTACCTCATCTCTTCTTCTCTTTATCTTCCCTTCTTCTCTCTTTTCCTCTGTTCTCTTCTTTTCTTCTTTCTTTTGTGGTCTTGTTTTATCTCCTCTTCTTTTCTCTTTTTCTCTCTTCATTTCTCTTCTGTTCTCTTCTCTTCTTTTTTTTCTTTTATCTCATTTTCTTTTCTCCTCTCTTCTTCTCTCTCCTCCTCTGTTCTCTTTTTTCTCTTCTTTTTTTTTCTCCTCTCGTCTCTTCTCTTTTTCTCTCTTCTTTTCTCTTCTCTTCTCTTCTCTTCTCTCCCCTTCTTTTCTCTTCTATTCTCCTCTTTTCTCCTCCCTTCTCCTTTCTTCTCCTCTCTTGTTTTCTCTTTTTTCTCTTCTTCTCTCTTTTTCTCTTTTCTTCTCTCTTCTTCTCTCTTCTCTTCTGCCTTCTTCTTCTCTCTTCTCTTCTGCCCCCTTCTTCTATATTTTTCTCTCTTCTTCTCTCTTCCTTCTCTCTTCTGCTCTCTTCTCCTCTCTTCTCCGCTCTTCTCTTGAGTTGTTTAAATAGTCTTCAATTTTCCTATGTTTAATGGCAAGAATTCTCCCATTCCATTAACGAGTTTAGGATTAATACACCATATTGTTCCAAACATTCAACTTGGAGAATTTGAAAGTGCTACTTTTAAAAAAATAGCATTTTCTCCATACATTAAGTATTCTCCATACATTAAGTATTCTCCATACATTAAGTTTAAACTTGACATTTGATACCAAGATTCATAAAATTTTTCTGCGATTCATTCATTTCTGACTTTTTAATTACTTCTAGATTTCTAGTTTTCTACATATTCCTAGTTTTTGCCTTAAATAAAGAATTTCTTGTCGAATCCCGTTTGAATTTGGAAATATGAATTTCGATTTTTTATGGGAATGTATGTTTTCGCTGACTATGAGGAGACGTTTTTTTAATGTTTGCTTAAGGGGGATCCGATGGGGACTACGCCGGGATTGACATCCCCAGTTGCAAGGCAACCGTCAAATGTGGAAGTAATCAAGTTTTAATTAAAACATTTAAATACAAAGTTAACGTGTAATTTAACCGTCGAGTCTTGTAGATTCCTTACCATAAGAATCAAACCTGTTTCCTAATGAAATGCATATTGTTTATTTTTCCATGACATGGCGCCTCTCGCTATTAGAGTCTGCTAAAACTCTGGTGATACATTTTTGATTTATAACGAGGTCTATGTTATTAGCTAATTGATTACTCACTCGCTAAGAATGACTTGCAGCGTGCATTGTTCCTTCTGTATGTCACAATTGAAGGCGATTTGAATAATTCCAAACAATAAATCGTCGTTGGTTCAGTAAAGATACACGATGTAGAGGCAATTTATCGAAGGATCCAATAAAACAGTGCAATTCAGGCATATGTTGCAGTTTGATGTAATAACTTCTCGAAAAGATTTTAGACCACAGAGCGACACCAGGTCGGTTATATTGATTTCAAAGTTTCTACCCTGATGCTCCTCTAAGAGCCAAAGAGTGTAAAAGTTAGAATTGATAACATAACCCGATGTGCGATATCATCGTGAGATCAAATTCGCCCAACAGAATTATTTAAATGTCCAACGTAGATGATTTCCTGTGGAAGTTTTCAGTGAATTTGATAAATATAGAGCAAAGACCTGTATCAAAGACACTCAATTTAGGATAAACCTAATTAATCAATGTATATTGGTTTAACAGGCTGGACGTGCGTCTGCTAAGTGTTGGTCTGTGTTATTCTTGCCTCTTTGTTTATTTATCCCTTCTGAGTAAAATCCTCTCTTTCAGTGCAGTAGCCAAGGGCATATTTTCACAGCTAATAGCTTTCAGTGTGTTGTTTCTTTAAAAATAGCAAGTTCGCTATTTATTAAAACACGGCATTGTTTACCACGTTCATTTTTCGACCTTGTTCTTGATGAATTCACTGTCATCGTTAACGTCTTTGAAAGGTAACATTCTAAATACTGAAATCCGCTAGCGAAGTGTCATCAAACTCCATGCCAAAGGCGATTATTTTAAGACCTGGCCAACGCCTCCCAATTTATGAAGTCGAATTACCTTTTCACAAGATATTTTCAGATAACTACTGCACAACGATGGTGAATCTTGTAATATAAAAGTATTAGGGCAGTTTTGGAGACAGATGGGAAAACTTGAAACTAGGAAATATGTAGTGTTGCAGTCTAGCACAGACGTCAGAATATTGGACATATTTGAAAATAATTTCTGTCAACCTGACGTAACTTGTTATATTTGTGGTTGGTGTATGCTTGTTTCGTGTGGAAACAAATGTCTAATATTTATTGATAATGAAATACACTTTAACATACTCTAAGGTTAACAGTTGAACAGTGGAACAGACTGGTCCTTGGTTATCTTCAAAAATTGAAATATAAATCTTGTTCCCTTTTTTCGGTTTCAGAGGACAAGATTTGTATTTCAATTCTTATACTTTTAACATTAGGGCATGTTAATAGCTCGCGATGGTGACACGTGATGGATCACTCGAAAGTTTTTGGGAAAGACGATACAAACTCCAAAATATTGGGAGAAAAGTAGAAAATTATATTAACCAAAAATAACTCCAGTTTTCGAAGTCTTGTCAACAATGCTCATTCCTAATTCCTCCGGTCCCAGGAGAAACAATCTCTAGAATTCAGAACGTTTTTTGCGAAGCTTCACAAGCAGCTCTGCGCTCGCCGACTAAAGAAGTCCAAGTGGTGTGAAAGTTCCGTCCGAGTGGTGTGAAAGTTCTTTGAATACAGAGCTATTAGCAAGCTGAGATCTCTCGAGTCGTGTGCATCCCACTTAAAATAATCTGCATAGTATTAACGCACCCCCCGTTCTACCTTTTTGTCTTGTCGACTAAAACGAAATAACCATAAACTCGACTTCATTCATCGCTTTGAATATTCAGCGTTCATTTGTATTTGTTGTTAGGTGGAATCTCTTGTCATTAACGATCATTCAAGCTCTTGTCCTGTAGACGTAAATCATGTTCTTGTCTGAGCGGTTCGCCTTTGAAAGTAAAAACGTTGCCGATTTGGTCTTGTGTGTAGTCTCTGGTCTTGTGCGATTTAGTTCCATTTAGAGTTGGGTTGGCCTTGCATTTATTAAGTTAAATCAACAATCAATTGATTTATTAACTTTTGCCGATACATTTATTAGAATAAGTACCTAAGAAGTGTGTCACATGGAGTTCTATTTAACTGTCAATCTACTTTGAATGTAGAATTACAACTTTATTTAATAAGCCAGACAAAAGCGCGTGTGTGGGAAAAGAATATCAACCTTTAACCTACTTGAAATTGTTGCATATTAACAGTTCAATTACTTCAAGTAGTGAAATACTGAAATATTGTAATTACAAAAAATAAATCAAGTACTGAGTAACTCGTTTTTGATACAATGTGCAACATAGACGATCGTGATATAACAAAGGATTGTCTTTCTTCACAAGCGTTTAGCATATGTCGAATTTTATAGGAAAAAATGAAAAAAAATGAATATGGTGAATGGGATTCAGTATGTCAAGGTTCCAATGTTTTGAATCATTCTTCTGAAATTTAAATATATTATAAATGTAGTTGTAATATACGTTGTCTCGGTTTGATGTTACACAAAACTATAAATTTAGACAAGTTATGCCAAATGGCATATTTTCTCGGCTTTAATTAGCCTCTGTCGCTATTTTTATAAAATAATGAGTTATTTACGTATTAATTAGTGATGTTTTCATAACTTTTTCCTAAAGTTATACGATATATATCTCAGGATATCTACAATTACAAAGAAATTTTGGTAATAAATTCTCTTCAATTTGCAAAGGTATTCGAAAGTTCTGCCATATGCAGAGTATATCAAAATTACTGAAGGACCTCGTAATGCTCTCTTCTCTTTTTTCATCTTATCTCCTCTTCTTTTATCTTATCTCCTCTTCTTTTATCTTCTCTTCCCTCTTTTTCTCTGTTCTCTTCTCTTCTTTTCTCTTTTCTTCTCTCTTCTCTGTTCTCTTCTCTTCTCTTCTCATCTCTTCTCTTCTCTTCCATCTCTCTCATCACTTCTCATCTCTTCCCATCTCTTCTCTTCTCATCTCTCTCTCTTCTCATCTCTTCTCTTTTCTTCTCTTCTCTTCTCCTCTCTCTCTTCTCTTCTCTTCTCTTCTCATTCTCTCTCTTCTCTCTCTTCTCATCTCTTCTTCATCTCTTCTCTTCTCTTCTCTTCTCTTCTCTTCTCTTCTCTTCTACTATCTCTTCTCTTGCTCGTCTTCTCTTCTCTTCTCTTCTCTCTCTTCTCTCTCTTCTCTTCTCTTATCTTCTCTTCTCTTTCTCTTCTCTTCTCTTCTCTTCTCTTCTCTTCTCTTCTCTTCTCTTCTCTTCTCTTCTCTTCTCTTCTCTTCTCTTCTCTTCTCTTCTCTTCTCTTCTCTTCTCTTCTCTTCTCTTCTCTTCTCTTCTCTTCTCTTCTCTTCTCTTCTCTTCTCTTCTCTTCTCTTCTCTTCTCTTCTCTTCTCTTCTCTTCTCTTCTCTCTCTCTTCTCATCTCTTCTCTTCTCATCTCTTCCCTTCTCATCTCTTCCTTCTCATCTCTTCTCATCTCTTCTCATCTCTTCTCCTCTCTTCTCATCTCGTCTCTTCTCATCTCTTCTCTTCTCTTCTCTTCTCTTCTCTCTCTCTCTTCTCTTCTCTTCTCTTCTCTTCTCTTCTCTTCTCTTCTCTTCTCTTCTCTTCTCATCTCTTCTCTTCTCTTCTCTTCTCTTCTCTTCTCTTCTCTTCTCTTCTCTTCTCTCTCTTCTCTTCTCATCTCTTCTCATCTCTTCTCATCTCTTCTCATCTCTTCTCATCTCTTCTCATCTCTTCCATCTCTTCTCATCTCTTCTCATCTCTTCTCAGCTCGTCTCATCTCTTCTCATCTCTTCTCATCTCTTCTCATCTCTTCTCATCTCTTCTCATCTCTTCTCATCATCTTCTCATCTCTTCTCTATCTCTTCTCATTCTCATTCTCAGTCCTCTTCTCTCTTCTTCTCATTCTCTTTCGTCATCTTTTCTTCTCATCTCTTCTCATGGGCTCTTCTCATTCTCTTCTCATTCTCTTCTCTTCTCATTACTCTTCTCCTTCTCTTCATCTCTTCTCTTCTCATTCTCTTCTCTTCTCATTCTCTTCTCGATCTCTTCTCATCTCATCTCATTCTCTTCTCATCTCTTCTCATCTCTTCTCTTCTCTTCTCATCTCATCTCGTCTCTTCTCATTCTCTTCTCCTTCTCATTCTCTTCTTCTCTTCTCCATCTCTTCTCTTCTCTTCTCATTCTCCTTCTCCTTCTTTTCTATCTCTTCTCTCTTCTCTTCTCTTCCTCTCTCTCTTCTCTTCTTTCTCTTCCTCTCTTCTTATCTTTCTCTTCTCTTCTCTTCTCTCTCTTCCTCTTCTCTCTCTTCTCTCTTCTCTTCTCTTCTCTCTCTTCTCATCTTTCTTCTCTTCTCTTCTTCTTTCATCTTCTCTTCTCTTCTCTTCTCTTTCTCTTCTTTCTCTTCTCTTCTCTTCTCTTCTCTTCTCTTCTCTTCTCTTCTCTTCTCTTCTCTTATTCTCTTCTCTTCTCTTCTCTTCTTTCTCTCTTCTCTTCTTTCTCTTCTCTTCTCTTCTCTTCTCTTCTCTTCATCTTCTCTTCTATTCTCTTCTCTTCTCTTCTCTTTCTCTTCTCTTCTCTTTCTTCTTCTCTTCTCTTCTCTTCTTTCTCTTTCTTCTCTCCTTTCTCTTTCTCTTCTCTTCTCTTCTCTTCTCTTCTCTTCTCTTCTCTCTCTTCTCTTCTCTTCTCTTCTCTTTCTTCTTTCTCTTCTCTTCTCTATCTTCTCTTCTCTTCTCTTCTTTCTTTCTCTTACTCTTCCTTCTTCTTCTCTCTTCTCTTCTCTTCTCTTCTCTTCTCTTCTCTTTCTTCTTTCTCTTCTCTTCTCTTCTCTTCTCTTCTCTTCTCTTCTTCTCTTCTCTCTCTCTTTCTCTCTCTTCTCTTCTCTTCTCTTCTCTTCTCTTCTCTTCTCTTCTTCTTCTCTATCTCTTCTCATCTCTTCCCATCTTTCTCATCTCTTCTCATCTCTTCTCATCTCTTCTCATCTCTTCTCATCTCTTCTCATCTCTCTTCTCATCTCTTCTATCTCTTCTCATCTCTTCTCATCTCTTCCATCTCTTCTCATCTCTTCTCATCTTTCCATCTCTTCTCATCTCTTCTCATCTCTTCTCTCTTTCTTCTATCTCTTCTCTTCTCATCTCTCTTTCTCTTCTCATCTCTTCTCATCTCTTCTCTCTCATCTATTCTCTTCTCATCTCTTCTCTTCTCATCTCTTTCTCTATCTCTTTTCTTCTCATCTCTGCTCATCCTCTTCTCTTCTCTTCTCATCTCTTCTCTCTCTTTCTCATCTCTCTCTCTTCTCATCTCTTTCTCTTCTCATCTCTTCTCATTCTCTTCTCATCTCTTCCCATCTCTTCTCATCTCTTTTTTTTTATTCCATCTCTTCTCCTTCTCATCCTCTTCTCATCTACTTCTCATCTCTTCCCCCCCATCTCTTCTCATCTCTTCTCATCTCTTCTCATCTCTTCTCCATCTCTTCCCATCTCTTCTCATCTCTTCTCATCTCTTCTCATCTCTTATCCCCCTTTTTTATTCTTTTCTCTTCTCTTCTCTGCTCTTCTCTCCCCTTCACTCATCTTCTCTCACTCATCTCTATCTCATCTCTTCTCTTCTTTTCTCTTCTCTGCTCTTCTCTGCTCTTTTCTCCTCTTCTCTCATCTTTTCTCCTCTCCTCTTCTCTTCTCTTATAAAATAATGAATTATTTACGTATTAATTAGTGATATTTTCATAATTTTTTTCCAAAAGTATACGATATACATCTCACATTCTCCGACATTTGCAGAGGTATTCGAATATTTTGCCAAATACAGAGTAAATCAAAATTGCCGAAGGACCTCGTAATGCGACATTCTAAGACAACATTATCAAACCACCAATCACGAGATAAGATGTGACGTGTCTGCTTGCAAATAAAATAAACGAGTTCTCTCGTTCATTTGAAGTTAACAATTTTAATTTCCCAGAAAACAGAGAGCAAGCTGAAGCCGCAGGTATTGATTACAGTAAACTGCAAAATACTTTTGATATAATAAAGCTGAGTGTTGTCTTCATTAATAGCGAGGCATGGTGTAGGTTTCCATGCTATTAAGGCCTTCCAATTAACTCAATTAGTGGTTTCTCGTCCATCAACTAACTTTACCCCTTGCCAGCCTCAAGTAACAACATCAGCTAAAGACACCCCGCCAAATATACAAGATACTCCGACCTTTTTGGTTTTTCCTGTTAATTGGCTGCGCTTTTTTCGCGAATAATTTGGCTCGCCTCCTTCGCAGCAACGACTTGTTTAATTGTGCTTGACAAAAATTCGCACCCGATGTTGCAGATGGCGACGACCATCGTCGGATACTTATGCCTAATTAGTGAGTGGAATCGACCCTATATGTCGTTGCATCGCGGGGGGTGAAGTAATAATCATTCATCAAGGAATTTTTCATCTCGCATTAATGAAATTCAAACTGCGTGCGTCTGGAAACTTTTAATTTAACCAACGCCGATTGACTTACGATATTTGAACTTGCATCCAGTGGCATATATTTAGGTTCGTTAACCTTTCCGCGGGATTATCGCTTCTATGAATAGACGTGTGGAGCTTTGCAAAGGATGACAGCGGAACGGAACACAAGGTCTCAGACACGTCTGGGCTGCTGAAGCATTTAATTGCGATGATGACATCCCATTGTAATTATTTTTTATTCATTGATCGTTAATGTGATCCGAACTCTAGAAAGCAACAAGGTTTGGTTGAGTTTTTGGACACGTTTTGTTTCCATTGTTATGCCAACGCTAATTCATGGTGCCATATTGGAAGCTATCAAAGATAGTATAAAAAATCTATTGATTTGAGGACTGACGAAAACCTCCAGATGTTGTGAATTGTGACTAGAACAAATTTTCTGACCACTAGAAAAAGATCGCGATAAATCGCTCTTGAATTGTTACCCAATTCAAGAGCAATTCATCGCGAGAACTGGATTTGTTTTTAGATACAAGATGAAGCCCTCTTATTTGCGATTCCACGTAAGAACAAAGTTGGAAAATCCACATGTGTCAAAACGCTGTAAGATGATAATATAAGAAATATAAAGAGGCCATCGCAGATATGCTATATACATACACATAGCGGCTGCTGGAAAACCACTCTTGAATATTTAGGGTGTTATGATATCTGTGTATAGGAGCAATGCCACTGCAGATGCCGGGATTTCGTTTAACATATTCGCCAACAGAACGTGACGATTTATTTTTAAGGTTCTTGCTTCGTTCCCCGCTTCTGCTTCCTGCATAATACACTAGTTTATATCGGCAATTATTCGCTTTATTCGTGCTTCGTGTTCGCAAGACTCAATAACATCTTTGGCATTTATTGGCCACTTTCCCTCACTGATCATGACCAGAGACATTAACATCATGACAATGACAATTAATAGTTAACGCATCTCTTTTACCGTGGTAGCTATTTCGTTTCCATAACTGTAAATACTGCTAATTATAATTCTTGGAAATTACGTCCATTTTAGGGAAAGCTCTTAGTTCTCTCTCGAGTGGTTTTAAACCCGTGGTTTAACACCTTCCACAATAGTCAATAAAACGCCTACTTTAAGGTATTACTGGACATGCATGAGGCCGTATTGCAAACATCCTTCATCCTTCGCAATTGTGTTTTAATTTGTGACACAAATAATGTAATAAAGCCGTTTTACGATCGCGCAGTATTTTAGATAACAATACAATCAACATTTATTACGCTTTTCAAGGAAATGGTAGTATTCTGATGCAAAATAACGCGTTAACTTTAAGTGAACTAAACAGTAAAGTGGATTATGAAGTTTATGGGCTATCATTCGACACTATAGTGGCCCATAAGGGTGCGTCTAAATGCCTGATTTTTTTAGTATTGCAGCAGCCACTGCATATTCGATTTCTAGAAACATTAACTTGGGATTTTATCATAGTTGGCCGGGAGGTAATCGTGGCAAAATGTTTGTAGGAAGTTAGATGTGTCCGCTGCGTTTAGCGAGCATAAGCGCCAAGGTTTACGCGACGAAAGCTGGGCCGAACGCCACCTAGGAAGAGTAAAAGAGTTTCTATCTTTGCCATTACTTCAAGATGTTTTCCTAATTGCCATTACTTCAAGATGTTTTCCTAATTGCCATTACTTCAAGATATTTCCCTAACATACGGAAAAAAGCATCGAAATTCGGCGAAAATCCATCTTAAGTCGATACTGGAGTACTGTCTTAATATTGTTCATGTTTTCATGGAGTCACTGTCTTCATGGAGTCACTGTCTTCATGAAGACACCGTCTTCAAGGAGTCACGGTCTTTATGGAGTTTAGTCGCAAAAAAATGTTGTTCATGTTAGTATTGCTTTAAGATGTTCCCCTAACTGCCATTACTTCAAGATGTTTCCCTAACATGCAGAACAAAGCATCGAAATTCCACGCGAATCCATCTCATGGAATTTCGAATTTGGTGCGATTACTCAAAAATGGTACCGTTAGAAATCCCCATACGCTACTTTTTCATTGGCAGTATCACTACATAATATATTTCTTTTTTATCAAAATCCATAGAATGGTTTGGCCGCATCCCTTCATTAACTCTCTACACAGTTATAAAGTCCTAGGTCCATACTGAGGTACTGTCTGAATGTTGTTCATGTCTTCATGGAGTCACTGTCGTCATGAAGTCACTGTTTTCATGGAGTCACTGTATTTAGGGAGTCACTGTCTTAATGGAGTCATTGTCTTCAAGGAGTCACTGTCTTCATGGAGTCATTGCCTTCATGGAGTCGCTGTCTTCATGAAGTCACTGTCTTCATGGAGTCACTGTCTTCCAGGACTCTTATCTCTTCTCTTCTCTTTTCTTCTCTTCTTATCTCTTCTTATCTCTTCTCTTCTCTTCTCTTCTCTTCTCTTCTCTTCTCTTCTCTTCTCTTCTCTTCTCTTCTCTTCTCTTCTCTTCTCTTCTCTTCTCTTCTCTTCTCTTCTCTTCTCTTCTCTTCTCTTCTCTTCTCTTCTCTTCTCTTCTCTTCTCTTCTCTTCTCTTCTCTTCTCTTCTCTTCTCTTCTCTTCTCTTCTCTTCTCTTCTCTTCTCTTCTCTTCTCTTCTCTTCTCTTCTCTTCTCTTCTCTTCTCTTCTCTTCTCTTCTCTTCTCTTCTCTTCTCTTCTCTTCTCTTCTCTTCTCTTCTCTTCTCTTCTCTTCTCTTCTCTTCTCTTCTCTTCTCTTCTCTTCTCTTCTCTTCTCTTCTCTTCTCTTCTCTTCTCTTCTCTTCTCTTCTCTTCTCTTCTCTTCTCTTCTCTTCTCTTCTCTTCTTCTCTTCTCTTCTCTTCTCTTCTCTTCTCTTCTCTTCTCTTCTCTTCTCTCTCTTCTCTTCTCTTCTCTTCTCTTCTCTTCTCTTCTCTTCTCTTCTCTTCTCTTCTCTTCTCTTCTCTTCTCTTCTCTTCTCTTCTCTTCTCTTGTCTCGTCTTCTCTTCTCTTCTCTTCTCTTCTCTTGTTGTTTATGTTAATATTATTTGAAGACGTCTCTAATATAATGACCAGTGGATGAGTAATTTTAGCACACTCAAAAGAAATCTTTATCCATATAAATCCTAATTATGTTCTTGGGTACTTTGCCACGAGTGGCAAACGAAATTATTTCAAGTTCATCTTATTCCAGCAACATTCTCCAATGAGACGAGCTGTGGGTGGTAAACACAATAAAAGAAAAAATATTCTTACATTGTGTACGACTTTATTTTTCCATTTACGAACGTTGATTTATAAGCGACTTGACCTTTAAGCATTTAAATCGAGAAAATTATGTCAAATTAATATATCTTCATAACAAATAACTACCAATCATAATCATAATTGATGTATTAGATTTTAACTACACGGTCCGCCTAATCCCATTAATGAATTTGTATGTTATGCACCGTTAATATTTACATAATAAAAGTGAACATGTAAAGCTGTAAATTCATAGCCTGCTACTTGAATTCGGCTTTATTAAATTTGTGACAAATGATAAATATTCTCAAATTGGAACATAAAAGCAATATTGTGTATTTTACAGGATACTTGATAAATTACTGCAATAAAGCTTCCAAATCAGTTTTCTATAACATGCTGTGAATATGGTGGCTTTGAACGCTTGAAGTTTCTCCTATTCCACTAGCAGTTTGTCGTGCTTCTAGCGCAATGAATCTAGAATTTTCAAACATACCTCAAACTTGAGGTTAAGTGGATTTCGCACACTTTTAAACAGTTTGTTTTGGGTTCACTACATAAAAATTAAAATACAAATCTTTTTTCGTTTCAGGAGACAAGATTTGTACCATGTTTCAGTTTTTGAAGATAACCAAAGACCAGTCCATTCTTTCAAAATTCGCTACATAAATCAGACAATTTTCTAGAGTTCTGAATTCTGTCAAGTTTTAGAGATTTTCCAAAAGAAGCTGAATGTCATAAATAAACTCCACTATCCATGTTCTTATAGATTCACTACAAATCAGCCCTCTTTTCCATATTTTGAGTTTTGAAGAGTTCTTTAAAAAAGTGGAAGTTTTTAAAAAATCGAAATTTCTTTAATTTGAACACTCAATTCTTGACAAAAGAGCCTAATTTTTAATTAAGCTAATTTCGAGATCTATATTGCCAAGAGAAGTATCTTGCCAATCTTAGATATATATGAAATTCATTAGGCACAAGTTCGTGTCAATAATCGACAACCGTAAACAGAAAGCTTGAAAAATTCATGGCTTTTGCTCGTCGTCCTAAAAGTACGAAACGACCGCAAATCTGTGCCAAGTAAGACAAGAATACAGTCTCGTCCTTTAGCTTAACATTAATCCATCATAAGTTTCGTGCTCCCGCTAAGATTCTTTTATATTCGTTTAAATGCTCGACGTACTAGTATTGCTCTTTACTCCTCATTTATCTTGCTAACGTGCTCTTGCAGCCATTTCGTCCCTAATAAAAATGTAAAGCGCTTCTTTTACATAATTTGTTTGGGTATTAAGTCGTTCATGTTCCGCATATGTCTTCCTTCAAAGGATATATACTGTCATACTGTCGCCCACTGGAAATACTGATTTGTGTCAAAAAATATTGAGTCGCTTCTCTGAAATATGTCGTAAGCTGAAATGCGAGGATCTATAAGTCGTTAGTTTATTAAGAAGTGTAAAGGATAATTCAGCAAATTATTTCGCTTTATTTTGGTTATCTTAGCGCGACCATCCAATTGTACTTTATATTAAACGCCCCCCGGGAAAAGCTCTCTCAGTGAAACTCGCCTGAAACTACGAGACGGTGTAGTGTTGCCATGAGGGAGAGCTAAAAACTCTGGAATGTTGACACATACAGTTAAGACTTCTCCAGTGGATCAGTGTCAGCAAACAAACTATATTTCACCTGAACTTTAGCGGGACCAGGGACTTTATTAATAGCAGTTAAGAAGTAGGGATATCTAATTAGATGGTTGGTGAGTGTTGATTTTGTGTAATGTTGGAGAGTTTAACAACAAAACGACCAAATTTAACTCGTGTAAATGAATTTTCAGCGATGGAACATTTGGGATAATTATTTTTAATAAGGTTCACCAAAATATTTTGAAATGATGATGAAACCTATTTGATTTCAGTTAGAGAATAAAAGAATAATAATTATAAGAAAAAAAAGAAGGAAATGTACTTTCATCATCTTCCCTTCCCTTTCCTTCTCTTCTCTTTTCTCTTCTCTTCTCTTCTCTTCTCTTCTCTTCTCTTCTCTTCTCTTCTCTTCTCTTCTCTTCTCTTCTCTTCTCTTCTCTTCTCTTCTCTTCTCTTCTCTTCTCTTCTCTTCTCTTCTCTTCTCTTCTCTTCTCTTCTCTTCTCTTCTCTTCTCTTCTCTTCTCTTCTCTTCTCTTCTCTTCTCTTCTCTTCTCTTCTCTTCTCTTCTCTTCTCTTCTCTTCTCTTCTCATCTCATCTCATCTCATTCTCATCTCTTCTCATCTCTTCTCATTTCTTCTCATCTCTTCTCATCTCTTCTTTCTCTTCTCTCTTCTTTTCTCCTCTCTTCCTCTCCTGTCCTCTCCTCTCCTCTCCTCCTCTCCTTCCTCTCATCTCTTCTCTCTCTGCTTATCTCTTCTCTCTCTTCTCTTCTCTTCTCTTCTCTTCTTCTTCTCTCTTCTCTTCTCTTCTCATCTCTTCTCTTCCTCTTTCTCTTCTCTTCTCTTCTCTTCTCTTCTCTTCTCTTCTTCTCTTCTCTTCTCTTCTCTTCTCTTCTCTTCTCTTCTCTTCTCTTCTCTTCTCTCTCTTCTCTTCTCTTCTCTTCTCTTCTCTTCTCTTCTCTTCTCTTCTCTTCTCTTCTCTTCTCTTCTCTTCTCTTCTCTTCTCTTCTCTTCTCTTCTCTTCTCTTCTCTTCTCTTCTCTTCTCTTCTCTTCTCTTCTCTTCTTTCTCTTCTCTTCTCTTCTCTTCTTTTCTCTTCTCTTCTCTTCTCTTCTCTTCTCTTCTCTTCTCTTCTCTTCTCTTCTCTTCTCTTCTCTTCTCTTCTCTTCTCTTCTCTTCTCTTCTCTTCTCTTCTCTTCTCTTCTCTTCTCTTCTCTTCTCTTCTCTTCTCTTCTCTTCTCTTCTTCTTCTCTTCTCTTCTCTTCTCTTCTCTTCTCTTCTCTTCTCTTCTCTTCTCTTCTCTTCTCTTCTCTTCTCTTCTCTTCTCTTCTCTTCGCTTCTCTTCTCTTCTCTTCTCTTCTCTTCTCTTCTCTTCTCTTCTCATCCGTTCTCTCCTGTCCTCCGTTTTCTTCTCTCTTTTCTTCTCCTCTACTCCTCTACTCCTCTCCTCCGTTCTCTTCTTTTCTCCACTTTTCTCTCTCTCTCTCTCTCTTTTATGTGTAACGGACTGGTTCTTAGTGATCTACAAAAATTGAAATACAAATTTGGTCCCCTTAAATCAAAAATGATTAAAAAACACAACAACAAATGTTGCTCTAACGCATTTCGATAGCCAAACTCCCATCTTCTCTCTTGGCTGATTTTTCTCAAAAAATGCCATTTCGGATCGTATGATACCTCAACCATAATTTTGAGAGCAGACAATGTACTTGTGGGGATGATTAAAAAGTTTCCGTGTCAGTTCGATACGATTTGATTCTGGTGCATTTGGGATTTGAGCCCAGAAAATTTAAAAATCCAGACGCAAGTTAAGTGGGCCGGGTCGTTATAATAACCATGTTTGGGGTGGACAACCCTCGCGCCCGCAAATGCTATCAGCTTCATATCACACTGATATAAAGTTATGGCCTAGATGCGGTTAGATTCACTGATGCGGATTTTTCTGCCATCGAACTATAACCAGCGTTCGGGGACTCCCGCCGTATTTAAATACTGAATTATGTTTATTGTTTCATTCGGTTATATTTAAAAACCGAACCGATGCAACGAATTTAGAAGCCAGCTAATGAGGAAGTGCGTCAGGTATTTAACCCAATTGTTGCAGAAAGTTTGTTGTATAAACTTTGAAACGAAAATAACGTAACGCAAATCGGATAGACTGTTGAATGAGGGCGAACTAACTCGACTTTTGTTTGGGTACGTGTTCATGACAACCTACATCACAATGTGTTATGTTCGTTTTGCAATAGACCGTGCACTAGGAGCAATAAATGATAACGAGTCGATAAACACTATCAAACTTAACATAAGTACACGCTATTTCAGCGAAAGTTATGAAAATTTTAATAATCGTCAGCATAATCCGATCTTTTATTACAACCTGTAGGTGAATCGTTTCCAGAGACTAATCGGACCAAAGTACTATTTATAACCATTTTTTAGAACCCCTGCGTCGATCTATTCGATTAAAGATACCATTATTATTTATTTTCATATTAGTTTCAAGATGGAATTATTTTCATGTTAGTTTCAAGATGGAATTATTTTCATATTAGCTTTAAGGTTTCAAGTAAAGTATAATAAAAATTTAAATAATCAAGCAGGACGACGGTTTTGTTGGTCATTAGTTAGTCAAATATATCTCTAGACGGGCTGCTTTATCATTCCACTTGGAGAGTAGATGATAACGCTTCCGTTGACCTATGAAGGCGTAAATAGTTAAGTAAAGATTTGTTGGTCATTAGTTAGCCATATTGCTCTACCTAACGAGCGATATAGCGCGCAATGTTGGGGATCAGTTTGAGAGACCGAGTCAGAAGCTATCAGTCACAGATAATGAGCGTCGTGGATGTCATAGAACTGATAACTGCACGCTGGGCAGGATTCTTCGCCAAAGATGATATTAAATGGACGAAGACGATATTACAATGGAGACGAAGTGCCGAACGCCCTCAAACAAGATAGAGAGACAGATATTTAGAGGCGAGCTGGTAAAAACTGGATATTGAATGCTCAAGATAGAGAACGGTGGAAAAACATGGAGGAGGCCCACGTCCAGGAGTGGATGAGAACGGGCTAAAGAAGAAGAAGAAGAAGAAGAAGAAAATTTCTCTAATCGACAGCCTTCTTTGTCGTTGCACCTAGTGAGTAGGTGATATGTAATCAAACTTCCGTTGACCTATGAAGTCGTAATCAAGCTTCCGTTAACCTATGAAGTCGTAATCAAGCTTTCGTTGACCTATGACGTCGTAATCAAGCTTCCGTTGAATTATGAAGTCGTAATCAAGCTTCCGTTAACCTATGAAATCGTAATCAAGCTTCCGTTGACCTATAAGGTCGTAATCAAGCTTCAGTTGACCTATAAGATCGTAATCAAGCTTCCGTTGACCTATGAAGTCGTAATCAAGCTTCCGTTGACCTATGAAGTCGTAATCAAGCTTCCGTTGACCTATGAGGTCGTAATGGAACTTCCGCTTAATTATGAAGTCGCAATTCAGCTTCCGTTGACTTATGAAATCGTAATCAAGCTTCCGTTGACCTGTAAGGTCGTAATCAAGCTTTAGTTGACCTATAAGGTCTTAATCAAACTTCCGTTGACCTATGAAGTCGTAATCAAGCTTCCGTTGACATATGAAGTCGTAATCAAGCTTCCGTTGACCTGTGAAGTTGTAATCAAGCTTCCGTTGACGTAAGAAGTCGTAAACCATTTCCCTCCTGTTAGGGAGATTTAAGGGTTTTTAAAGCATTTTGATTGACTGAATCATCTGAATACGTATCTAAAATTTAATGACATAATGACTGAGACACCTCTGATCGACCACCTACTATCTTAAGCAAGTTCTTAGGTCACTTATACTCAAATAGAGACACTGTCACAGTTTACGTTGCGAAAGTTGGCCCCAGCGTCCAGACGCTTATAAATAAACGCTTAGAACAATAGCCGAATTGCATTGTTAAATCTCCGAATTGCTGAAAGTTACTGGAGCGGGAATTCGATGCAAAAATATGGTCCTGTTTATTAGTTTTCAAGTGGGTGTTACGACGATCGAGTTACGTTTGGTGAAAGACGCGGCTTTTAAATTCTTAAAACAAGTCGACGCGAAAACCCGTTAAAATAAAAGTCAATCATGAAAAGATTTAGGTGAAACGAAGTCACCGCTTAGTACGTGACGACTTACGGAGATTTGTTACCAATTCTTTCCGAACAAGATTGTCTCGCACCTTATGAAACTTTGAAAGGGGCGTTAAGGGGAAATTTATTTGTCTTATATAAACACTTATAAAAGTAAAATTATCCGGGGCGTTAGGTGGTAGCAAAATCGATTACTTTCCTCAAAACATTGTAAGTGTTCTGATGAACGTACTGTTGCTTCCAAAGTTTTGAAATTTGTGTAACTAAGGTTATGTTAAATTTTAAAAAGTAGGCAGTCTTGGCGACAATTTGAACCTTTATTAAAATTCGGGTTATAAGATCGCGATTTTTATAAGATTACAAAAACTGAAATACAGAACTTGTTTCCTGAAACGAAGAAAGATTAAAAAAACACACAACAAAGGTTGCTTTAACGCGTTTCGACAGCCAAGCTGTCAGTTTCTCTCTGAAGATGATAGCTTGGCTATCGAAACGCGTTAGTGCAGCAACCTCTTTGGTGTTTTTTAATCTTTCTTGGTTTCAGGGGACAAGTCCTGTATTTCAGTTTTTGAAGACAACCAAGGACCAGTCCGTTCCATCAAACATAAGATTACAACTTCAAAAATAAAATTCACATTTCTTTTTCAATCGATAAATGAGTAAAGGGGAGCAATGGAAACGATGGGTGGAAGGAGTTTTTAATAACCTTCAGGCGACAAACTTCAGAGCGAAAATTCTTTGTAGGTAACAAAGCTTTTTTATTAGAACTTGTATTATTGACACCAAGGGCTGTACTCTCTCGCATGAAAGCGATATCTGACATGCTTTGAGAGTACACAATCAAAGTTCAGACTTTTTAAATTGTGTTTTATTTTACAATTTTTAAAATACATTTTCAAATTAAGACTTTTTATTGAAGATTCGAATTTAAACTCAAATTATTTTACAAAGCTTAGTTCTTTCCAATAAATTTTATCGCTATTGTAACTTTATTAATGAGTTTTGACCTCAAAGGTTCCGATTTACATTCAAGTTTGTTTTTAAACTTCTAGTATTTTGTTTGATATTTCAACCTTTTCTAAGCATTTTGTTTCTCAAATAAAAAAAAAACAGAAAAAAGAAGAACTATACCTTGATCTCTTGACATTTATAGGAGACAAATTATTACAAAACGAAAACGTTATCTAAACAAAGTCCTTGTAGGTAACAACCCTTTTCTTGTAGGTAGCAACCCTTTCTTATTAAAACTGGTATTAGTGTCACCAAGGGCTGTACTCTCCCGCATGAAAACGCCACCTAGCACGTTAACACCCAAAGTTTCGACTTTTTTTAGAAATTGTGTTTTATTTTCCAATGTTTAAAATACATTTTCAAATTAAGACTTTATTGAAGATTCGAATTTAAACTCGAATTACAAAGCTCAGTTTTTTACAATATATTTTATCGCTATTGTAACTTCATTAACGAATTTTAGCCTTAAAGGTTCGGATTTGAATTCAATTTTGTTTATAAACTTCTAGTAATTTGTCTGATATTTTGATCTTTTCTAAGCATTTTGCGTCTCAGATAAAAAAACAGAAAAAAGAACATATTTTGATCTCTTGATATTTATAGGAGAGAAATAATTGCAAAACGGATACGTTATCTAATCAAAGTCCTTGTATGTAACAACCCTTTCGTTGAAGGTAACGACCCTTTCTTATTAAAACTAATATTAGTCATCAAGGGCCGTACTCTCCCACATGAAAACGCCATCTAGCACGTTTTGAGGGTACACATTCAAAATTTAGACTTTTTTTAGAAATTGTGTTTTATTTTCCAATGTTTAAAATACATTTTTAAATTAACTTTTTATTGAAGATTGGAATTTAAACTCGAATTATAAAGCGCAGTTCTTTCCAATATATTTTATCGCTATTGTAACTTCATTAACGAATTTTAGCCTTAAAGGTTCGGATTTGAATTCAATTTTGTTTATAAACTTCTAGTAATTTGTCTGATATTTTGGTCTTTTCTAAGCATTTTGAGTCTCAGATAAAAAAACAGAAAAAATAACAAATTTTGATCTCTTGATATTTATAGGAGAGAAATAATTGCAAAACGGATACGTCATCTAATCAAAGTCCTTGTATGTAACAACCCTTTCGTTGAAGGTAACGACCTTTATTAAAACTAATATTAGTCATCAAGGGTCGTACTCTCCCGCATGAAAACGCCACCTAGCACGTCTTGAGGGTACACATTCAAAATTTAGACTTTTTTAGAAATTGTGTTTTATTTTCCAATGTTTAAAATACATTTTCAAATTAACTTTTTATTGAAGATTCGAATTTAAATTCGAATTACAAAGCTCAGTTCTTTCCAATATATTTCATCGCTATTGTAACTTTATTAACGAATTTTAGCCTTAAAGGTTCGGATTTGAATTCAATTTTGTTTATAAACTTCTACTAATTTGTTTGATATTTTGATCTTTTCTAAGCATTTTGCGTCTCATAAAAAAACAGAAAAAATAACATATTTTGATCTCTTGATATTTATAGGAGAGAAATAATTGCAAAACGGATACGTTATCTAATCAAAGTCCTTGTATGTAACAACCCTTTCGTTGAAGGTAACGACCCTTTCTTATTAAAACTAATATTAGTCATCAAGGGCTGTACTCCCTCGCATGAAAACGCCACCTAGCCACACATTCAAAATCTAGACTTTTAGAAATTGTGTTTTTATTTTTCAATGCTTAAAATACATTTCCTAATTAAAACATTTTTGTTGAAGTTTCAAACTAGAACTTCGAATTATTTAACAAATCTCAGTTCTTTCCAAGACTGAATTTTGTCGCTCTTATGATTACAATAATGAAATTTATACTCAAAAGTTCGGATTTAAGTTCAATTTCGTTTATAAAATGATTAGAACACAATATTTGTCCTCATCAAATTGTGGGCAATGAAGGTTGGCAGTGGTGTCTAATCATCCTAAAAAAACAGCTCAATGTACACACATCAATGTTGGAATATTTCGTCGTATCAGACGCAGCAAAGTGTGGAAGTGTGAAGTTGGCGGCAATGGCGGGCACGTGCCCCGAATCACAACCGCCATCATCGGGTTGTTACAAATACCACTTCTTTCGCCACTAATATGGATTCATCACATTACGCCTAAATTACGAACAGCCCTGAATCCATAAAGAACGTCGAAGTTGGTCTTTTTCTTTGTTCATTTACAAGCATTTTTATCTTCCAAATGTTAATGTTCAAGTAGATTTTCGAATATACCCTAATTGTAAACTGTTTTACAAAGTATTTATCTATTTTATTCTTCTAATTAAGTAAATTAAGAACTAAGTCTCAAGTCATTATAGCAAAAGGTCAGTAAACGTTACAGAATTTCATTTTTTTTAAGTGCACTTTACACGCGTTGAACGATTTTGGAGAGGGGCGCACTTGCCCTTTCACGTGACTATTACCCGTTACCAACATGTCCTAATGTTAAAAGTATATTCTACTAAACATTAGGGACTATTAAAGTGTATTTCATTATCAATAAATATTAGATTCGTTTCCACACGATACAAGCATCCATCAGTTTGAGAGACTTTACTTTCAAATATTTCCAATATTCTGCCTTGTTTACTACTGTGGATTTGAATTGCAACACTACATATTTCCAAGCTTTAAGTTTTCACTTCTGTCGGTAGTCTCAAAGACTGCCACTTCGCGTGTGTTCGCATTTGGGTGATAAGGCCCCAAACTTTATCGCCCCTTTATTAGTGCGAAAAGTCTGAGCGACTTTTCCAATTTTTCGTCGTAATTTGTCATGATTCGATGCACGACTTTGGGATGTTAAACGGCGCGCCATCATAACGCGGATGACCTATGGACCGCTCGCTTAAAATTCCGGTAGCGCGCCGAACATTTTGTTTGAAAACAAATTTGCAAAATAGAGTAAAAGTTTGGCGAGCGCATCTCCCGTTCCTTCTTTGCGTTAATCTGCTGACTTAGAGCATGAGCTCTCGGCGCGGAATGTAAATGTAAATGGGAGATTTCCCATTATAATCAAGTGTCCTGTCCTCGGATATTGTCGTCTCCTTTTTTTCGACGCACCGACGTTAGATTTATTCCTGTAATTGCGAGAAGGAAGAAAACCTAAACGCGAAATAATCTTTCGGGTGCCGGATGAGGATAAACATCTCGCCTCGACTTCCCAAGGTTTATTTACAACATAAAAATTATTGTTTCCGTCTGGAATATTAAGTTCTTTCATTATACATCTTTCGCCAACGTCGTAAACTGCCAGTTTCAAAAGAATGTTATATTTTTATTTGTTCAACGCCATTCGATGAACGACAAAAGCTGACCGTTTAGAGGAGCGCCTTCGTCGAGATAATTTTTTTAAATTAACGTTTTCCCTTTTTGTTCACAATCTGTAAATTTAAGGACAAAAATAAGTATTCAAACGTCACGACTAACATAGAGATCGCCACGGATTGCGCTAAAATGTTCTGCTACAATTACTGTGTTGCGTTAATAAACCTGTGCTAACTTCGAAAATATTTATCTAAATGAAATAATATAGAAGACGAATTTAATCTGTACTCTATCCTTTGAATAACCAAAGTTTTTTATTTAATTATAAGCTTGAAATTTCAAATTTTTGTACATATTTTTGCTTTTCTAAAATTTTGAGTATTTCAAATTTCATTTTAAAATTCGACGTTCTCGAAATTCTACTAAAATTCGACGTTCTCGAAATTCTATTAAAATTCGACGTTCTCGAAATTCTATTAAAATTCGACGTTCTCGAAATTCTAGTAAAATTCGACGTTCTCGAAATTCTATTAAAATTCGACGTTCTCGAAATTCTATTAAAATTCGACGTTCTCGAAATTCTATTCAGTAGTATTTCACCTTTAACATTTTAGGAAACAAAATTGAAAGTCTATTTTTGGCTGAAAGTTCGACAATCTAATGAGAAGTTTAAAAAAAATTTGTAATTCAAACGTAAAACTGTGCGTTTTCAGAAAGAATTAATTGAAAACTAGTTAATTTCGTTTTCAATTGTGCCGAAAAGAAGTCGTAATATTTCGAATTTTTCCAGAAATGCGCTTCGACTTTTACCTTTTACCTAAAAATTTGGACCTTCAATCGCGCAATTTCGAATTTATCCGCCACTCTAACTCTGTAACTTTAATGATCGAACTCTCAACAATTTATGTCTAAATCCCCAAAATAAAAACGTCTTGGCAAGCAATCGTGCCTATAATATTTAAAGATGACCCAACCTTGACCGCGCAACCGCCCGAAGATGAGCTTATTAAACGTGTTTCATTTTTCAAGAATCTTCCAATAAGTCTCCAGTTATGTGTGTTGCGAGATGTTATCTCCTGTTGAAAATCCAAGCAATCTTTTGAGCATGCCATGAATTCGCTAGCGGCCCCTTTCAAACTGACACTCCTCTCAACACACTTGTCTCTCTGCGCCATCTACCTTCGACTTACGACTTCTTGTCTGATCAAAACTTCTGACCGTTGGATACCAAAGTTAGGCGGAATGAATTCAATTGCAAATTTTTTCACACGTATAATGTACGTCAACAGGAAGGGGTTTGGTAATTTGCCTCCAATTTGAAAATTTACGTGTCATTAAAAAAATAGGCAGTGTCTGGGGACTGCTGACAGAAGTGAATACTTAAAATTGGGAAATAAGAGTGATTTTTCTTTAATTTTCGAATTGCTTTACCAAAAATTGGAATTTCATAATTTATAAATTAAAATTATCATATTTGCTCTTGTTGTACAAACTGCTGTTGTAATGCACAGTGATTCTACAATTAAACAATTAAAATAATAATCAACATTGATGCACTTTGTTTATCTTGTTTAAATGGAGATTGATTAGGGGTTAGGTTAGTTTGCTTATCAGTCAGTTGCTATTCAGTCATTCATATTTCTTTTCCGCATACATTTTTTCTCATTTTTGTCACAACTTCCTTCTGCTTCTCCTTTTTCTTCTTCTTCTTCTTCTTCTTCTCCTTCTACTTTTCTTTCTTCTCCTTCTCCTTTTTCTCCTTCTTCTTCTCCTTCTTTCCTTTCTTCTCCTCCTCCTTCTCCTCCTTTTCCTCTTTCTTCTTCTTCTCCTTCTTTCCTTTCTTCTCCTCCTTCTTTTCCTTCTTCTGCTCCTTCTCCTTCTTGTCCTTCTCCATTTTCTTCTCCTTCTCCTCCTTCTTCTTCTTTCTCTTCTTCTCCTTCTTCTCCTTCCTCTTCTTCTCCTCTTGCTTCCTCTTCTCCTTCTTCTCCTTCCTCTTCTTCTTCTCCTCCTGCTTCCTCTTCTCCTTCTTCTCCTTCCTCTTCTTCTTCTCCTCCTGCTTCCTCTTCTCCTTTTCCTCCTTCTTCTCGATTTTCTCCTTCCTCCTCTTCTCCTTCTCCTCCTTCTTCTCGATTTTCTCCTTCCTCCTCTTCTTTTCCTTCCTCTCCTTTTTTTTTCTTTCTCTTCTCCTTCTTCTCCTTTTCATTCTGCGCCTCCATCTCCTTCTCTTTCCTCTTCTTCTCCTTTCTCTTCTTCTTCCTATGCTTCTTCCCTTCCCTTTTCTTCTCCTTCTTCTCCTTTATCTGCTTTCTCTTCTTCTCCTTCCTCTTCTTCTTTTCTTTCTTCTTCTTCTTCTCAATTTTGTCCTTCCTCCTCTTCTTCTTCCTCTTCTCCTTCTCCTACTTCTCCTTCTTCTTATTCTCCTTCTTCTTCTCCTTCTCTTTTTTTCTTCCTGTTCTTCTTCTCTTCCTTCTTCTTCAACTTTTCCTTCTTCTTCTCATTCTGCTCCTCCATCTCCTTCTTCTTCTCCTTTCTTCTTCTTCTCCTTTCTCTTATTCTTCTCCTTCTTCTCCTTTCTCTTCTTCTTCTTCTCCTTTCTCTTCTTCTTCTCCTTCTTCTTATGCTTCTTCTCTTCCCTTTTTTCTTTTCCTTCTTCTCCTTCTTCTCATTCTTCCCCTTTCTCTTCTTCTTCTCCTCCTTTTTCTTCTTATTCTTTTCCTTCTTCTTCTTGTTCTTCTACTCCTTCTTTCCTTTCTTCTCCTCCTCCTTTTCCTCTTTCTTCTTCTTCTTTCCTTTCTTCTCCTTCTTTTCCTTCTTCTGCTCCTTCTCCTTCTCCTTCCTTTTCTTCTTCTCCTCCTGCTTTCTCTTCTCCTTCTCCTTCTTCTTCTCGATTTTCTCCTTCCTCATCTTCTCCTTCTTTTCCTTCTTCTCCTTCTCATTCTGCTCCTCCGTCTCCTTCTTCTCCTTTCTCTTGTTCTTCTCCTTCTTCTTATGCTTCTTCTCTTCCCTTTTTTCTTCTCCTTCATCTGCTTCCATTTCTTGTTTTCCTTCTTCTCTTTCTTCTTCTTCTTCTACTTCTTCTCATTCTTCCCTTTTCTCTTCTTTTTCTCCTCCTTTTTCTTCTTATTCTTTTCCTTCTTCTTCTTCTTGTTCTTCTACTCCTTCTTTCCTTTCTTCTCCTCCTCCTTTTCCTCTTTCTTCTTCTTCCTTCCTTTCTTCTCCTTTTCCTTCTTCTGCTCCTTCTCCTTCTTCTCCTTCCTCTTCTTCTTCTCCTCCTGCTTTCTCTTCTCCTTCTCCTTCTTCTCGATTTTCTCCTTCTTATCCTCCTTCTTTTCCTTATTTTCCTTCTCATTCTGCTCCTCCATCTCCTTCTTCTCCATCCTCTTCTTTTTCTTTCTCTTCTTCTTCTTTCTCTTCTTCTTCTTCTTCTTCTTCTTATGCTTTTTCTCTTCCCTTTTCTTTTCCTTCTTCTCCTTCTTCTTCTCCTTCCTCTTCTTCTTTTCTTTCTTCTTCTTCTTCTTCTCGATTTCCTCCTTCCTCCTCTTCTCCTTCTTCCTCTTCTCCTTCTCCTTCTTCATATTTTCCTTCTTCCTCTCCTTCTTTTCCTTTTCTTTTTTTTCTTCCTCTTCTTCTCTTCCCTCTTCTTTAACTTTTCCTTCTTCTTCTCATTCTGCTCCTCCATCTCCATCTTCACCTTCCTCTTCTTCTCCTTTCGCTTCTTCTTCTCCTTCTTCTTATGCTTCTTCTCTTCCCTTTTCTTCTTCTCCTTCTCCTTCATCTGCTTCCTCTCCTTCTTCTCATTCTTCCCGTTTCTCTTCTTCTTTTCCTCCGTTTTCTTCTTATTCTTTTCCTTCTTCTCATTCTTTTTGTTCTTCTCCTTCTTTTTCTCCTTCTTCTTCTCCTTCTCCTTCTCCTTCTCCTTCTCCTTCTCCTTCTCCTTCTCCTTCTTCTCCTCCTCCTCCTCCTCCTCCTTCTCCTCCTTCTTCTTCTTCTTCTTCCCTTTCTTTTTATCCTTCTTCTCTTTCCTCTTCTTCTTTTCCTTCTTCTCCTTCTCCTTCCACTTTTTCTTATTTTTCTCCTTCTTTGTCTTCTTCTTGCTCTTCTTCTTTTCCTTGCTCTTTTTCTTTTTCTTCTTCTTCTCATTCTTCCCCTTCCTCTTCTCATTCTTCCCCTTCTTCTTCTCATTCTTCCCCTTCCTCTTCTTCTTCTCCTCCTCCTTCTTCTTCTTTTCCTTCTTCTCCTTCTTTTCCTTCTCCTCCTCCTTCTTCTACTTCTTTTCTCCTTCTCCTCCTTCTCATCCTCCCCCTCCTTCTTCCCATTTTTCCCTTTCTTCTCCTTCTTCTACCTCTTCTCCTTCTTCCTCTTCTTCTTCTTTTTCTTCTTCTTCTTCTTCTTCTTGTCATTCTTCATGTACCATGTCCTCACCGAACGTTGGCTATCATTTGGCTATTATGACTTTGTTGGAAGCATTTCTAAATAGTGTTGCACTTGATTTTTGGGACCATTCCCACAGGTTTCGAAGCCAGGATGTTCTTCTACGACCAGGTCCTCTCCTACCCTCTATTTGACCTTGCATAATTAAGTGAAGGGTATTGTAGGGCTCGGGGTGTCGTACTACAACTTCATTGTATTTGATAATTATTCATCTTTGTTTATATTAATTATTGACAGCTTACGCAAATACCCTTGATCATGTTTCTTTCCCACGTACATATTTTTTCCAATTTTTGTCACAACTTCATTATATTTGATAATTATTCATCTGTGTTTATGACAAATGGCCAATTAAATGTGTTTATATTAATTATTGATAACTTACGCAAATGTCCCTAGTCAGGAGTGTCAACCTTCAATTAGTTGCAACGTTACCGCCTCAAAATAGATAAATTTTTATGTTTTCGATTAAAATATTGAATTAATTTAATGATTTTCCACGTCTCGACTGGTTAAAGAAGTGTCTCATTCATTCTTTAATTTTGGTGGCACGGACTGGTCCTTCGTTTGGTTATCTTCAAAAATTGAAATACAAATGTTATCCCCTGAAACCAACCCTGAAACCTGTGTTGTTCTTGATTTCAGGGGACAAGGTTGGTATTTCATTCTTTAATTATTTCACAAGAAAATTTGGATAAGATTTGAATGGAAAAAGCAAATATGGTCCTAGCCCACTGTAGTATTGATCCAGAATACTAATTGTTTGAGCCGGACACCCTCTTGACTGATTTTTGTTTAATAATTTTTGTTTGATATAATTATCTTTAACCTTATGGTCATCTAATCAAAAATATTGCAACGAAATGTAATTATGGCATTTAGGATTTAAGGAAATTTTCTAGAAAGATCTGATAAGGGAAAGCGGCCGCGATAATGAAGCAAACGACAGAAATTTTGGCAAACGATAAACCTTATCTGCTGAAAACTTCTAGAACTCGAACCAGAGATCTATATAAAGGGGGTCCGGTTGGCTTTCCCTCAATCAATCAGTCAGTTAGTCAGTTAGTTAGGTGGTTGTTGGAAGTCAATAAACAGTGTTAGTGAAATACAATTGTAGTGTTCCGAGTTCAGTTTAGAAATAAATTGGTTTATAATTCACGGCGTATTTAATCATTTCGAACCGATAACGCGCAACAATATCCAGTATTTCATTGGAATAACGTATTCTTGTCCCTTCAATCAATTTAAAATTAATAAAATTAGGCTAACCTTCAACTTGACCTAAAGTTGCTAAGAAACTTTTTTTTTTTCAGGTGGACACCGATTTAGTATTCGATAGTTTAGATAAGACATCTACATCAAATGATGAAAACCACAATAGGATAGAAAAACGAGATGGGGATATCCGACATCCTGTGGAAGCTAGTCAACCGGTAGAAGAAGGATATTGGATATTGAACACTGTAAATAGGATAAAGAGGAGTATTGGTGACTTCTTCAATAAACCTAAACACAAGGAACATTCAAAGAGAGAACGTTCGAAAACGAGAAGAAATCACAGGAGCCCTCAAGGACAAGATCAGGAACAGTTTCAAGAAGAAGACGAAGAGGAGATTGATAATGAATTGGTATGTTGCTTTGAAAAAACAAAAACATTAATTAAACTTAAATAGAATGCAATCGAATTATAAAATACACAGACATGTATGCGTTGTTAAAATGGTATTGGTTTTACAATTTTTAGGAAACTGGTGAAGATGATGAAGATTACAATGTAAGTAATTGTTCGAATTATCTTTTGAGGTTAAATTCTTTTTTCATATAAAAGCACCCACATTAGTTTCATTTAGTCATATCTTATTTGTGATGAAAAATAAATTATATTTGACCAAATGGTTATCCTAATTAATTAATTAGCATGCGCAGTTTAATTAATGGTTATTTTCATGTTATTACTTTACTGATTTTATGAAGGTTATTAGCCTAGTTGACATTTTTATTTCTTTGTTAGGAGTAAAATATAATTTTATTAAAAGAACAATCCGATCACTATTTGTCTGCTACTATGATCCTTTCAGGGTTTTTCAAACTATATTCTAGGGAAAGATGACGTTTCACGAAAAATTAATAGGTGTTTTATGAATAACTGAAATGATTTGATATTCTGCTGCAACTGAAAGAAAATCAAATATGAATTCACGTTCTAAACTAAATAGATCCACTCAATAACTTAAGTGATCGTAAAGGTAACTGCTCGGTGTCTGACAAAAAATACCTCTTGTGACTTTCGGTCAAAAAAAAACCGTGATTCTAAAACGAAACTTGATCAAAAAAGTCGCCATTTCTAGTTAGAATTTAGAGCATCAAAGAATCTTTATTTGGAGTGGGAAATTTGAGTGTAATTTTGCAAGAAAACTTGAAAGTCTTCAAAAGAAATTCTATTTAATTAGCAAAATAATCAACTCAAATTTAGTGTTGCTTTGCGCTGGAAATGTTTGGAAAACCCTGAGGTAACAATCGTAGCAGCCCAAATTCATTTTTAACCACTCAGAGCTCTGGGTTAGTTACCTTACCCGTGTTTGCATAAGTCAGTTAAAATTTTTGGCAATTTTAGGAAGGTGAAGATGATGATGAATACGACGACGGTGTCAGTTATCCAGAAGTAAGTTAATTTTATTCTTTGGAGAAAAAAATCCCATTTTGGGATTCCGTTGACAGTAAATCTTATGTATTTCATTCTTAATTTTTTTCAAAAATTAATTGATGTTGTGAAAATGAATTAACGAATTAGCAATTTTAGTTAAAAAGTCACAATTTGAACGAAATAATTGAATTTTTCATTTTAAATCAAAGTACAAATTCACTTTCAGTTTTGATAACGTCAAGAGTATTAAAAAGATTGAATCATTTTGATTTGTATGTTTACTGAGGTCAATAGATTTTGATATTTGTCCGTATGTCCATATTCTTACTTAAGAATTACTGTCTTATTTTCGCTTTGCAATTAGGAGTTTTCTGCACCAGAAAATATAGAAAAATATTTCAAAAACGCTTTAAATTACCGAGTCAGCGTCTACAAATACGTATTTAAAATGTTCTTTAGGAGAACCCTCTCACCAAAGAAGATGATCCAGTAGTTCCATTCCCAGCTCAAAATTCAGGAGTAAGTCAGAACTCGATGCACCAAAATGATATAACATTTTAACAAAATTGTAGAGGGTTTTATATTTCCGTAGTGTCATAATAGTTTATACCTAAAAATTTAGGCTGAGTAGAAATTATGAGATTGACTTTTAAACATTTTGTCTCAGATTTTAAAAACAGTTTTTTTTGCTCAAATCATCACGAGATTGACTTTCTAACCATTTTGTCTCAGATTTTTAAATTGATCAAAGTTTTTTGCTCAAATCATCACGAGATTGACTTTTTAATCATTTTGTCTCAGATTTTTAAATTGATCAAAGTTTTTTGCTCAAATCATCACGAGATTGACTTTTTAATCATTTTGTCTCAGATTTTAAAATGGATCAAAGTTTAACAAACATCAACATGTCTCCGGAAATTGTATCCTCGTTACTTTAACAAAGTTTTTTGCTAATTTCAACTAACCCCAAGTTCTCTTAAAAACGAAATTTGTAACAGGTAACTTCGAAGATTCCATGAGAAGCTGGAATCCATTATCTAAAGTTATCAAGTAACATAGTTACAAAATGTTTTGCTATTTTCAACTAACCCCAAGTTTTCTTGGTCACAGGTAACTTTAAAGATTCCATGAGAAGCTGGAATACATTATCTAGAGTTGCCAAGTGACTTATTTAATGCCCAATGTGACTATGCTGCGAGCTAATTACAATATCTAATAAATTTGACAGACGTGTGTGAATTCCATTTTTAATAGTCTAAAACCCATTTTTAATCGTCTAAAACCCATTTTTAATCGTCTAAAACCCATTTCATGTTCGTAATTCATAGTTAACTATAACCGAAAATTGATTTTGTCGTGTTATTATTTGCAAATGTTAAATTGTAGGGTAGTTTAGAATTTGGTAGTCAGACAACTACAACCACTACAACCGAAGTTCCTTATACCACAGAGACTCTCGAAACCATAGACCAAAATAATATTAGAACCTTAGAAAGCTCAACAGTAAGTTAAAGGGGTTATTTGAATTTCTGTGTGTTTCTAACGTCTAATCGTAGTGATTTCATTATAACCAAATCAAGGGTTGCTTTGGATCTGAATTTGTTAATCCAGGACAGCCCACTGGTGTGCATTTCATATTTTATTATTACATATTATTGTGATAAGACAACAAAGCACGTTTGTTATAAAATTGTGGACAAGCTCTCGAGACTTTAAAACTCCAGGAGTCAGTCGATCTCGAAGTTCGCATATTTTCGGGATCGAGTTCATTGAAATTTCGAAACACATTGCGTATTAACGTCAAAACTGATTTTTTTTGATTTTTCGGTTTCTCAAATACGTGTGGGTTTACCCTTTTTATCCAGTTTGCCTTCTATGGTCTAATCCTTTTATATAATTGACCATGTATCTAGCTGTTTGGTTCCATCTCTTCTCTTGATTTTCCTTTCATGTTGTTTGTCTAGTTCCTTCGGGTCCTATTCCATTTACCACCTGGTCTCCCTTCCATTTCTTGCGTGGTTTACTTTGCATTTCTTACAAAGTTTCCCTTTCATTTATCACATAGTTTCCCTTCAATTTCTTAGGTGGTCTCCCTTCGACTTCCACGTAATGTTCCCCTTCCATTTCTCACATAGTTTCCCTTCCATTTCTCAGGTGGTCTCAATTCGAATTCCATCTAGTATTTCCCTTCCATTTCTTACATGGTTTCCCTTGTATTTCTTACGTGATTTCCCTTCCATTTTTTACAGTTTCCCTTCCATTTCTTAGGTGGTCTCCCTTCGATTTCCACCTGTTTTTCTCTCATGGTTTCCCTTGCAATTCCTAGCTGGTTCTCTTTCCATATTTTACATCGTTTCCCTTCCATTCTTCAGGTAGTCTCCCTTCGATTTTCATCAACATAGTGTATCTCTTCTACTTTTCACATGGTTTCCCTTGCATTTCTTACATAGTTCTTCTTCCATTTCTCACATAGTTTCCCTTCCATTTCTCAGGTGGTCTCAATTCGAATTCCACCTAGTGTTTCCCTTCCATTTCTCACATGGTTTCCCTTGCATTTCTTACATGGTTTCCCTTGCATTTTTTACGTGGTTTTCCTTCTATTTAAAACATGGTTTCCCTTGCATTTCTTACATGGTTTCCCATGCATTTCTTACATGGTTTCCCTTGTATTTCTTACATGGTTTTCCTTGCATTTCTTACGTGGTTTCCCTTCCATTTCTTAGGTGGTCTCCCTTCGATTTCCACCTAGTTTTCCCCCTGCTTTTCTCACATGGTTTCCCTTGCAATTCCTAGCTGGTTCCCTTTCCATATTTCACATAGATACCCTTCCATTCTTCAGGTAGTCTCCCTTCGATTTTCACATAGTGTATCCCTTCTATTTCTCACATGGTTTTCCTTCCATTTAACACATGGTTTCCCTTGTATTTCTTACATAGTTCTTCTTCCATTTCTCACATAGTTTCCCTTCCATTTCTCAGGTAGTCTCAATTCGAATTCCACCTAGTGTTTCCCTTCCATTTCTCTCATGGTTTCCCTTGCATTTGTTACATGGTTTTCCTTCTATTTAAAACATGGTTTCCCTTGCATTTCTTACATGGTTTCCCTTGCATTTCTTACATGGTTTCCCATGCATTTCTGACATGGTTTTCCTTGCATTTCTTACATGGTTTCCCTTGCATTTCTTACGTGGTTTTCCTTCCATTTTTTACAGTTTCCCTTCCATTTCTTAGATGGTCTCCCTTCGACTTCCACGTAGTGTTTCCCTTCCACTTCTCACATAGTTTCCCTTCCATTTCTCAGGTAGTCTCAATTCGAATTCCACCTAGTGTTTCCCTTCCATTTCTCACATGGTTTCCCTTGCATTTCTTACATGGTTTCCCTTGCATTTTTTACATGGTTTTCCTTCTATTTAACACATGGTTTCCCTTGCATTTCTTACATGGTTTCCCTTCCATTTTTTACAAATTTCCTTCCATTTCTTAGGTGATCTCCCTTCGATTTCCATCTAGTTTTCTCCCTGCTTTTCTCACATGGTTTCCTTTGCAATTCCTAGCTGGTTCCCTTTCCATATTTCACATAGATACCCTTCCATTCTTCAGGTAGTATCCCTTCGATTTTCACATAGTGTATCCCTTCTATTTCTCACATGGTTTTCCTTCCATTTAACACATGGTTTCCCTTGCATTTCTTACATAGTTCTTCTTCCATTTCTCACATAGTTTCCCTTCCATTTTTCAGGTGGTCTCAATTCGAATTCCACCTAGTGTTTCCCTTCCATTTCTCACATGGTTTCCCTTGCATTTCTTACATGGTTTCCCTTGCATTTTTTACATGGTTTTCCTTCTATTTAAAACATGGTTTCCCCTGCATTTCTTACATGGTTTCCCATAGATTTCTTACATGGTTTCCCTTGCATTTCTTACATGGTTTCCCTTGCATTTTTTACATGGTTTTCCTTCTATTTAAAACATGGTTTCCCCTGCATTTCTTACATGGTTTCCCATAGATTTCTTACATGGTTTCCCTTGCATTTCTTACGTGGTTTCCCTTCCATTTTTTACAGTTTCCCTTCCATTTCATAGGTGGTCTCCCTTCGACTTCCACGTAGTGTTTCCCTTCAATTTCTCACATAGTTTCCCTTCCATTTTTCAAGTGGTCTCGATTCGAATTCCACCTAGTGTTTCCCTTCCATTTCTCACATAGTTTCCCTTGCATTTCTTACATGGTTTCCCTTGCATTTTTTACATGGTTTTCCTTCTATTTAAGACATGGTTTCCCTTGCATTTCCTACATGATTTCCCTTGCATTTCTTACATGGTTTCCTTTGCATTTCTTACGTGGTTTCCCTTCCATTTTTTACAGTTTCCCTTCCATTTCTTAGGTGGTCTCCCTTCGATTTCCACCTAGTTTTCTCCCTGCTTTTCTCACATGGTATCCCTTGCAATTTCTACCTGGTTCTCCTTCCATATTTCACATAGTTTCCCTTCCATTCTTCAGGTAGTCTCCCTTCGATTTTCACATAGTGTATCCCTTCTATTTCTCACATGGTTTTCCTTCCATTTAACACATGGTTTCCCTTGCATTTCTTACATAGTTCTTCTTCCATTTCTCACATAGTTTCCCTTCCATTTCTCAGGTGGTCTCAATTCGAATTCCACCTAGTGTTTCCCTTCCATTTCTCACATGGTTTCCCTTGCATTTCTTACATGGTTTCCCTTCCATTTCTTACATGGTTCCCCTTCTATTTCTCACATGGTTTCCCTTCCATTTCTCAGGTGGTCTCCCTCCGATTTCCACCTAGTGTTTCCCTTCCATTTCGCAGGTGGTCTCCCTTCGATTTCCACCTAGTTTTCCCCTTGCATTTCTCACATGATTTCCCTTGCAATTCCTACACGGTTTCCCTTCCATATTTCACAGTTTCCCTTCCATTTCTCAGGTAGTCTCACTTCGATTTCCATAGTGTTTTCCTTCCATTTCTCACATGGTTCCCCTTCCATTTCTCACATAGTTTTCCTTCCATTTCTCAGGTGGTCTCCCTCCGATTTCCACCTAGTGTTTCCCTTCCATTTCTTAGGTGGTCTCCCTTCGATTTCCACCTAGTTTTCCCCTTGCATTTCTCACATGATTTCCCTTGCAATTCCTACACGGTTTCCCTTCCATATTTCACATAGTTTCCCTTCCATTTCTCAGGTAGTATCACTTCGATTTCCACATAGTGTTTTCCTTCCATTTCTCACATGGTTCCCCTTCCAGTTCTCACATAGTTTTCCTTCCATTTCTCAGGTAGTCTCCCTTCCATTTCCACATAGTGTTTCCCTTCCATTTTTCACATGATTTTCGTTCCATTTAACACATGGTTTTCCTTCCATTTCTCAGGTGGTCTCCCTCCGATTTCCACCTAGTGTTTCCCTTCCATGTAACACATTGTTTCCCTTCCATTTCGCAGGTGGTTTCCCTTCGACTTCCACGTAGTATTCTCATTTCATTTCCCACATAGTTTCCCTTCCATTTCCCAGGTGATCTCTCTTCGATTTTCACCTAGTGTTCCCCTTCCATTTCTTACATGGTTTTTCTTTCATTTAACACGTGGTTTCCCTTGGCTTTCTTACATGGTTCCCCTTCTATTTCTCACATAATTTCGCTTCCAGTTCTCAAGTGGTCTCTTTTCGAGTTCCACCTAATGTTTGCCTTTCAATTCTCACATGGTTTCCCTTGCAGTTCTACATGGTTCCCCTTGCATTTCTCTTCCATTTCTCAGATGGTCTCCCTTCGAGGGAGACCTGGTATTTCCCTTCCATTTCTCACATGGTTTTCCTTCTAGTTAACACATACATTCCCTTCCATTTTGTAGGTGGTCTCCCTTCGATTTCCACATAATTTTTCCCTTTAATTTCTCACATGGTTTTCCTTCCATTTAACACATGGTTACTTCTTCTTACATGGTTCCCCTTCCATTTCTCACATAATTTCCCTTCCATTTCTCAAGTGGTCTCCCTTCGATTTCCGCCTGGTGTTTCCCTTCCATTTCTTACATAGTTTTTCTACTAGTTAACACATGGTTTCCCTTCCATTTCTCACATAGTTTTTGTTCCAATTTTCAGGTGATCTCTCTTTGATTTCCATCTTGTGTTTTCCTTTCATTTCTCACATAATTTCCCTTCCAGTTCTCAAGTGGTCTTCCTTCGAGGTCCACATAATGTTTCCCTTCCATTTCTGCCATGGTTTCCCTTGCAGTTCTACATGGTTCCCCTTCCATTTTTCAGATGATCTCCCTTCGATTTCCGCCTGGTGTTTCCCTTCCATTTCTCACATGGTTTTCCTTCTAGTTAACACATAGTTTCCTTTCCATTTTTTAGGTGGTCTTCCTTCGATTTCCACATAGTGTTTCCCTTCCACTTCTGGAATGGTTTTCCTTCCATTTAACACATGGTTTCCCTTGCACTCCTTACATGGTTCCCCTTCCATTTCTCACATAATTTTCCTTCCATTTCTCAAGTAGTCTCGCTTCGATTTGCGCCTGGTGTTTTCCTTTCATTTCTCACATGGTTTTTCTACTAATTAATACATGGTTTCCCTTCCATCTCTCACAGTTTTCTTTCCAATTTTCAGGTGGTCTCCCTTTGATTTCCATCTAGTGTTTTCCTTCCATTTCTCACATGGTTTCCTTTCCATTTCGCAAGTGGTTTTCCTTCGACTTCTACGTAGTGTTCTCCTTTCATTTATCACATAATTTCCCTTCCATTTCCCATTTCAGCTAGTGTTTCCTTTCCATTTTTTACATGGTTTTCCTTCCATTTAACACATGGTTTCCCTTGGGTTTCTTACATGGTTCCCCTTCCATTTCTCAAGAGGTCTCCCTTCGATTTCCAACTGGTGTTTCCCTTCCATTTCTTACATGGTTTTTCCACTAGTTAACACATGGTTGAACTTCCATTTCTCACATAGTTTTCGTTCCAATTTTCAGGTGGTCTTCCTTTGATTTCCATCTAGTGTTTTCCTTTCATTTCTCACATAATTTCTCTTCCAGTTCTCAAGTGGTCTCCCTTCGAGGTCCACATAATGTTTCCCTTCCATTTCTCCCATGGTTTCCCTTGCAGTTCTACATGGTTCCCCTTCCATTTCTCAGATGGTCTCCCTTCGATTTCCGCCTGGTGTTTCCCTTCCATTTCTCACATGGTTTTCCTTCTAGTTAACACATAGTTTCCCTTCCATTTTTTAGGTGGTCTTCCTTCGATTTCCACATAGTGTTTTCCTTCCACTTCTGGAATGGTTTTCCTTCCATTTAACACATGGTTTCCCTTGCACTTCTTACATGGTTCCCCTTCCATTTCTCACATAATTTTCCTTCCATTTCTCAAGTAGTCTCGCTTCGATTTGCGCCTGGTGTTTTCCTTCCATTTCTCATATGGTTTTTCTACTAATTAACACATGGTTTCCCTTCCATCTCTCACAGTTTTCTTTCCAATTTTCAGGTGGTCTCCCTTTGATTTCCATCTAGTGTTTTCCTTCCATTTCTCACATGGTTTCCTTTCCATTTCCCAAGTGGTTTTCCTTCGACTTCTACGTAGTGTTCTCCTTTCATTTATCACATAATTTCCCTTCCATTTCCCATTTCAGCTAATGTTTCCTTTCCATTTTTTACATGTTTTTCCTTCCATTTAACACATGGTTTCCCTTGGGTTTCTTACATGGTTCCCCTTCCATTTCTCACATAATTTCCCTTTCATTTCTCAAGTGGTCTCCCTTCGATTTCGGCCTGGTGTTTCCCTTCCATTTCTCACATGGTTTTTCCACTAGTTAACACATGGTTTAACTTCCATTTCTCACATAGTTTTCGTTCCAATTTTCAGGTGGTCTCCCTTTGATTTCCATCTAGTGTTTTCCTTTCATTTCTCACATAATTTCCCTTCCAGTTCTCAAGTGGTCTCCCTTCGAGTTCCACCTAATGTTTCCCTTCCAATTCTCACATGGTTTCCCTTGCAGTTCTACATGGTTCCCCTTGCATTTCTCTTCCATTTCTCAGATGGTCTCCCTTCGATTTCCGCCTGGTGTTTCCCTTCCATTTCTCACATGGTTTTTCTTATAGTTAACACATACTTTCCCTTCCATTTTTTAGGTGGTCTCCCTTCGATTTCTACATAGTGTTTCCCTTTTATTTCTCACATGGTTTTACTTCCATTTAACACATGGTTTCCCTTGCACTTCTTACATGGTTTAACTTCCATTTCTCATATAGTTTTCGTTCCAATTTTCAGGTGGTCTCCCTTTGATTTCCATCTAGTGTTTTCCTTTCATTTCGCACAAAATTTCCCTTCCAGTTCTCAAGTGGTCTCTCTTGTAGTTCCACCTAATATTTCCTTCCAATTCTCACAAGGTTTCCCTTGCAGTTCTACATGGTTCCCCTTGCATTTCTCTTCCATTTCTCAGATGGTCTCCCTTCGATTTCCGCCTGGTGTTTCCCTTCCATTTCTCACATGGTTTTTCTTCTAGTTAACACATACTTTCCCTTCCATTTTTTAGGTGGTCTCCCTTCGATTTCCGCCTGGTGTTTCCCTTCCATTTCTCACATGGTTTTTCTACAAATAAACACATGCTTTCTCTTCCATTTCTCACATAGTTTTCTTTCCAATTTTCAGGTGGTCTCCCTTTGATTTTCATTTAGTGTTTTCCTTCCATTTCTCACATGGTTTCCCTTCCATTTCTGAAGTGGTTTTCCTTCGACTTTCACGTAGTGTTCTCCTTTCATTTCTCACATAATTTCCCTTCCATTTCCCAGGAAATCTCTCTTCGATTTTCAGTTAGTGTTCCCATTTAACAGATTGTTTCCTTTCCATTTCGCAGGTGGTTTCCCTTCGACTTCCACGTAGTATTCTCCCTTTCATTTCCCACATAGTTTCCCTTCCATTTCCCAGGTGATCTCTTTTCGATTTTCACCTAGTGTTCTCCTTCCATTTTTTACATGGTTTTCCTTCCATTTAACACATGGTTTTCCTTGGGCTTCTTACATGGTTCCCCTTCCATTTCTCACATAATTTCCCTTCCAGTTCTCAGGTGGTCTTCCTTCGAGTTGCACCTACTGTTTCCCTTCCATTTCTCACGTGGTTTCCCTTGCAGTTCTTAGATGGTTCCCCTTCCATTTCTCACATAGTTTCCCTTCCATTTCTCAAGTGGTTTCCCTTCGATTTCCGTCTGGCGTTTCCCTTCCATTTTTCACATGGTTTTCCTTCTAGTTAACACATGGTTTCCCTTCCATTTCTCACATGGTTTTCCTTCCATTTAACACATGGTTTTCCTCGCATTTCTTACATGGATCCCCTTCCATTTTTCACATAGTTTTCCTTTCATTTCTCAGGTGATCTCTCTTCAATTTTCACCTAATGTTTCCCTTCCTTTTCTTACATGGTTTTCCTTCCGTTTAACACATGGTTTCCCTTAGATTCCTTACATGGTTCCCCTTCCATTTCTCACATAATTTCCCTTTTAGTTCTTAGGTGGTCTCCCTTCGAGTTCCACCTAGGGTCTCCCTTTCAATTTCTCACATGGTTTCCCTTGCCGTTCTTACATGATTCCCCTTCCATTTCTCACATAGTTTTCCTTCCATTTCTCACATAGTTTTCCTTTCATTTCCCAAATAGTTATCCTTCGATTTCCACCTATCTTTCCTTTCCACTATTTACATGGTTTTCCTTCCATTTAACACATGGTTCCCCTTGCATTTCTTTCATGGTTTCCCTTCTCGGGTGGTTCCCTTCGATTTTCTTCTAGTTAATACATGGTTTCCCTTGCATTTCTTACATGGTTTTCCTTCCGTTTAAAACATGGTTTCCCTTAGATTTCTTACATGCTTGCCCTTCCATTTCTCACATAGTTTCCCTTCCATTTCTCGGGCGGTATCCCTTGGATTTCCACCTAGTGTTTCCCTTCCATTTCTCACATGGTTTTCCTTCTATTTCTCACATGGTTTTCCTTCCATTTAACACATGGTTTCCCTTGCATTTCTTACATGGTTTCCTTTCCATTTCTCACATAGTTTCCCTTCTCGGGTGGTCTCCTTTCGATTTCCATCTAGTGTTTCCAAAAACTGACAGATGCAACCATGATTTGGAGACAAAATTTTAGTATTTGTGCTTTCTCTGTTGATGTTGAACAGTCACAGGAGATCACTCATCATTTTTGTGTTATCACATTCTTACTTATAGAAAACATTTTTGGCAATTAAACAACATCTTAGTTTCACTAATTGGGGTGTTAAAACCATTGTTAAAATGATTTATCAACCGTAACACTCGAAATCGCTTTTGTATGGGATCAAATTTTGTCATTTCAAGTGTTATAATGCATTTTTTTTTAATTTCAGAACAACAATGACATCAGCCGTAGCAGTTATAACGTGAGTCAGTCTTGTCTAGTTGATTTAATCTTCACTAAAACGTATTTTCTTCTAGTATAATCACTACAACAGGAGTGGATATGATGCTCCAGGGTAAGTAACAGTGATTGAAAAAAATTGACCTTTATGGGAACTATTATTGAAATAACATGATCATCCCAATTTACTTTATTAACTAGTCTTTTAAAAACGTCGAAATTACCAAAATGAAACTTGTGTCGATGTCCTTTTGATACATCTGACTCATTAATGACTCGATTTTGATGATAAAAAAACTGAAACAATATTTTTTTGAAGATATTATTCGACAATTTTGCTTTCTGTTCTTTTTCAGTTAAAAATAATTTCAGAGGATCTTGTTTTTTTTATAAGTAAACCTCAAAATGTTAGGAATTGCATACGTGGCAATATACTTTAGAATGTATTGGCCTCGAAAAACTGCAAGATTCGTAAAAAAATTTAGTCCTTCGGGCAATTTTGATTTTTGATTGAACATTTAGTTATTTTTTAAATCGATCGGTCATTTTATATCATTTTTGCACCTCGATGAGCTAAAAATCGATAATGTTCTGTTTCTAAAATAAAACATTTTTTACGTGTAGGTTTAACGATGACGAAGATTTGGTCAATTCTGGAGAAGATTCGGGAGAAGAACCGGTACATCCTCTAGACCCCTATGATCATCCAGGTAAATTAAATAGATGGTATTATCCAGTAATGAGGCGCTTTCGCGTACTTAATACAAATATAATAAAAAAATTACATAGCTGGCAGTAGCATTTTAATTTTTAGCATGTAGTTTGTAAAAACATTTTTCTTTAAATTGATTTTAATATCAAAATTTCCAATTTCGAAATTTCGGGAAGGTAGGATTTTTTTTATTTTATCTGGGAATATCGACTGCGTTTCGAAATTCGTCTTTTTTATTTTGACTATTCCAAAATTCGACTTTTTTTAAATTTGGCTTTCTCTGGAATATTTTTTGTAGGCTTTTTTTCAAAATTCCAATTTTTTGGACCAACAAATGCATAATACTCGATATTTCCAGTTTAAACTCAAAATTTCAAGAACATTTCGAATTATTTTCTCAAAATCTCAAGTAGGTTACTAACATACGCTGCCCTATTTTAGTGTACTTTAGAATAACGATGGTGGTGAGAGAACCTTTCGTCGAGGACTTCAACGATCGCAACAGCTTAAAATACAGGGAGTTCGCCGAGGATTTGGTGCGTGGCATCGAAGAAGTCTACCGAAATACACGCGGAATGCAATCTGCGACCGTCATCACCATCCAGTAAGTATGAAGTTTCAGTTTTTTCAGGAGACTTCAACGGTACGTGAGGAGGCAAGTTCTATTATTTTATGCATAAAACCGATTTGTTATCAACTAAAACTAAAACAAATTCAGCAGTCATGGGAATTAGGCAGTCATGGGGATTAGGCAGTCATGGGGATTAGGCAGTCATGGGGAACGCCGACAGAAGTGAAAACTTAAAACTAGGAAATAAGAGAGTTTTTTGACTTGGTTAAGGCGATGCATGCATGTGATAGGTCGTGGGTTTAAACCCCACCGCCATGCATTTTCTAATTCTATTACGCGTGTTACTCATAGCTACATAATATTGTTAACGTTAGAGCATGTTGTTAATGCTAATTGGCGTGATGGTAACGCGAAACTATACGTTTTCTTTCTGTCTAAGAAAGTGCCTAAAGAAGTTTTCACTTCAATAATTGATTGAAATTTAAAATAATGGATTGAAATTGAAATGATAGATTGAAATTGAAATAATAGATTTAAATTTAAATAACTGAGTTAATTATCTCTAGAATGGTAGACAAAACGATCTAATATTGTTCTTTTTTTAGGAAAAGAGAAGCAGATGCGTTTTCTTCCAAAGTTACTTTGGATTTGGGGAGCAAGGACTTTTATGATAAGGATGAAATGAAAAGGGTTCTCTATGATCACATTCAAAGTAACAGAAGGATTGGAAACTACGTGGCCCTTCCTGATGAATTCAAATTTGAAATGTTTGAAGGTAGAGCAATTTTATACGACTGTGGAGTTGACGACTATATTTCCTTAGAACCAGTACTGAAGATTCCAAAAATCTCCTACTACTGCTACTATTACTATTTAATTATTATTTGTAAGACGAAATCCGGGATGTAAGGTGGTTGGTTACTTTGTGGGGACACTCAAAATGTTCATACATTGGCGTTGTTTATTTTTACTGAATTTTGACCATTTGGTCAAAAAATTGGTATTTCAGCTTGTTTTTTCTGCAAACAATTTTATGTTAACAGGATATTCGACGTACGCTATCATTTTAATAACAAGATTGTTTTATTGTGAAAGCAACTTTATCAATTCAGAAGTTATCAGTTTTGACGAATTGATTTTTAAATATATACCTTTGGCAAAAGGAACCTGTTATATCCTTGAGAATTCGTGAGTAGAAGGCTAGAGTGACGATGAATCAAAGCTTTAATAGCTGACAAGTTGCATTCTCTTAAAATTCACAATAAAAAACCGCGATTCGAAGCTGGAAATTTCGAAAAAAAGTTGAAATTTCCAGAATAAGATCAGAAATTTAGTAAAATACAAAAAACTTCGTAAAGAAAATGCGACATTTCGGGGACAAACTCGAAATTGATTCTTGTGTTTGGAAGTTTGGTCTTCTTCTCGATAATTCGTCCTTTTTTCTCGAAATTTTGATATTTTTCACATAGTCTTCTTTCGAAATTTCGGCTTATTCTCAAAATCTGATCCCCTGCGTTTTTGAAAATCTCAATTTTTCTTCGAAGCTCATTTTCATTTTTTTTGGTCCAATTTGGCTTTTTTTATACAGACGAACATTTTCATAAGATGACTATTCTCTAAAAATTAGATTTTTTGAGCGAGATTTCTTTCCATTTAATTTCGAAATTTCGGCTTCTCGCATTTTCGACTATATTTTTCGACATTTGTCTTTTTTATTTTTGGCTGTTCTTAAATTCGACTTTTTCTTTTGACTTTCTCTAGAAAATTTTTGTCCATTCCGAAATTCCCCCTTTTCCCTTGTCCTTCACTTGGGCGGTCGTTAAAAAATAAATGTTTAGTCGCGAAATTTCTTTTTTTTTTGAAATTTTGAATTTTTTCCTTGAAATTTCGACTTTTTTCCTAAAATTTTCCCCAAAATACGCCCCTTTTTTTAAAATTTCGAATCCTAATTCATTTCGGCATTATTCTCGAAACTTCATTTTCTCAAAATGTCGATCTTTGCCTCGAAATTTTGATTTTTTAAAATTTGTTTGGGTTTTGAAAATTTTCGAATTGTGTCTTGAAAATCAGTGGTTGTCGGTAATCCTTCTAAACAATTGATGGGAAAAAAAACTTTTAGGTGGAATAATGTATATTTTCGCTAAAATACGTGAACTGGGAGATCGAATTTTCAGTTAAACGTCGAAATTTCGAAATAGAGCCAAGATTCGAGAAAGAACTTTTTGAAGAATTCTTTTGTTGAAAAAGATAAGAAAAATGATGGAATTTTGAAATAAATAAATGATTTTTGAAGGAAAAGTCCAAAAAATAGAAATTTAAAAAAAAATCGAAATGTCCTAAAAGACTAATTTTGAGGAAAATGCGAATTTTAGTGAAAGGGCCATTTTAACAGAAAAAAGGGCGAATTTGGAGGAAAAAGTCGAAATTTATAAAAATATTAAATATCGAATGTTGCAAACTTCAGATAAAAATAAAAATTTCGTAAAAAGGGCAAGCCAGTGAAAATTTCTGGAAAATTAGATTCTAAAAGGTCAAAACGTAGGAATATTCAAAAAATAACGGAATTTAAGAAAAGCGAGATTTCGAAACAACGAAATTCCAAGAAAAAACGAAATTTCAAGAACAAATAGAAATTTGGTAAAAAAAAATAATTTTGAGAAAATGTCGCACTTCTAGGAAACAAAAATTGAGATTTTCAGGAAAAGCAAGATTTCAAATAACTTCGAAATGGAGAAAAAATTCAAAATTTTCTAAAGAAAGTAGAATTTTATGAAAAAATATTTGAAATAAAAATAAAAAAAGCCACTTTAAAAAAAAAAACAACCGAAATTCTGAGAAAAAACGAAATTTGGAAAAAATTTTGTAAAAACGTGAATGAAAATTTCGTGAAAAGGGTAAGCCAGTGAAAATTTCTGGAAAATTAGATTGTAAAAGGTCAAAACGTAGGAATATTCAAAAAATAACGGAATTTAAGAAAAGCGAGATTTCGAAACAACGAAATTCCAAGAAAAAACGAAATTTCAAGAACAAATAGAAATTTGGTAAAAAAATTAATTTTGAGAAACTGTCGCACTTCTAGGAAACAAAAATTGAGATTTTCAGGAAAAGCAAGATTTCAAATAACTACGAAATGGAGAAAAAATTTAAAATTTTCTAAAGAAAGTAGAATTTTATGAAAAAATATTTGAAATAAAAATAAAAAAAGCCACTTTCAAAAAAAAACAACCGAAATTCTGAGAAAAAACGAAATTTGGAAAAAATTTTGTAAAAACGTGAATGAAAATTTCGTGAAAAGGTTAAGCCAGTGAAATTTTCTGGAAAATTAGATTGTAAAAGATCAAAATGTAGGAATATTCAAAAAATAACGGAATTTAAAAAAAAGGGAGATTTCGAAATAACGTTGAAATGCAAAATAAGTCAGAATTTCGTAAGGAAGGTAACGTTTTACGAAAGAAGTGGTTGAATTTAGAATAGTCGAAATAAAAAGGACAAATTTTGAGAAAAATATTAAAAATTCCGAGAGAAAAAAACGAAATTCCGAGAAAAAACGAAATTCCGAGAAAAAAACGAAATTTCGAGAACAAATGGAAATTTGGCAAAAAAAATTAATTTTGAGAAAATGTCGCAATTCTAGGAAAAAAATTGAGATTTTCAGGAAAAGCAAGATTTCAAATAACTTTTAAATGGAGAAAAAATTCAAAATTTTCTAAAGAAAGTAGAATTTTATGAAAAAAATATTTGGATTAACAATAAAAAAGGCCACTTTTGAAAAAACAACCCAAATTCTGAGAAAAAACGAAATGTGGAGAAAAATTTCGTAAAAAAGTGAATGAAAATTTCCTGAAAATGGTAAACCAGTGGAAATTTCTGGAAAATTAGATTCTAAAAGGTCAAAATGTAGGAATATTCAACAAATAACGGAATTTAAAAAAAAGCGACATTTCGAAATAACATTGAAATGCAAAATAAGTCAGAATTTCGTAAGGAAGGTAACGTTTTACGAAAGAAGTGGTTGAATTTAGAGATTTCGAAATAACATCGAAATGCAAAAAAAGTCAGAATTTTCTGAAGAAAGTAACATTTTACGAAAGAAGTGGTTGAATTTTAGAATAGTCAAAAAATAAAAAGGACAAATTTTGAGAAAAATATCAGAAATTCCGAGAGAAAAAAAACGAAATTCCGAGAAAAAACGAAATTTCGAGAACAAATGGAAATTTCGCAAAAATAAATTAATTTTGGGAAAATGACGCACTTCTAGGAAAAAATTGAGATTTTCAGGGAAAGCAAGATTTCAAAAAACTTCGAAATGGAAAAATAAATTCAAAATTTTTCAAAGAAAGTAGAATTTTATGAACAAATATTTGGAATAAAAATAAAAAAGGCCACTTTTGAAAAAAAAAAGCCGCAATTCTGTGAAAAGCGAAATTTGGAGAAAAATTTCGCAAAAGCATTGATTTTGAGAAAATGATAAATATCTAGGAAACATTTGAGAGAATTCCAAAAACATACAGGATCGAATTTTGAGATAAAATCGAAATTTCGAACGGACAGTTTTTTGGAAACCATCAGGATTTCGAAAAAAGACGAATTTCGAGTAAATCTTGTGAAATTTCGAGTGAATCTTATAAAATTTCGAGTAAATTTTGTGAAATTTCGAGTAAATTTTGAAAATCTCGAGTAAATTTTCGAAAATTTCGACTAAACTTTGTGAAATGTTGGGAAAAATTACGAAATTTAAAAAAAAAACTCGAAACTTCAAGAAAATGTTTCAAGAGAAGGATAAAATTCGAAGAAGAAGAGGAAATTTTTGAAAAGGTCCAAATTTTTAGAAATAATAAAATATTGGATAATGAGATAAAAAATCAACATCTCGCGAAAATGGCAAACTTTAGGAAACCGATCAGAATTTTTCGAAAATCAGATTTTAAACGGTCGAAATTTTCAGAAAAAAACCAATGGTCAAAAAAATAGCGAAATTTTGAGGAAGAAAAACGAAATTTCCAGAAAATTTCGTAGAGGAAATTCCGCAGAAAGTCGAATTTGAAGAAGAAAAGGCGAATTTTGGAATAGTAAAAAATAAAAATGACATTTCGAAAGAAATAGTCAAAATTTCGAAAAAAAGACGAAAGTTCGAGAACCAATGATAATTTTACACAATTTTTAGAAAACAGTCAACGTCTCAAAGTAGTCGTTTTTAAAAAGACAAAGTTTGAAAATAAAATCGAAATTTTTAGAAAATGACGAGCTTGGAGTAAATATTGAGATTTCCAGGAACAGACAGGATCAGATTTTAAGAAAATGACACCCTTGGAGTAAATATTGAAATTTCCCGGAACCATACAGGACCAGATTTTGAGATTGGGTCGAAAAAAGTTCTAAAAATCGGATTTTAAAGGGTCGAAATTTTCAGAAAAAGACCAATGTTCAAAAAAACGAAATTTTGAAAAAGAAAAACGAAATTTTGAGAAAGAAGCATTAAATTTCCAGAAAATTTCGCGGAGAACATTCCGGAAAAAGTCAAATTTTGAGAAAAAAAGGCAAATTTTGTTATAGTCAAAAATAAAAGTCACGTTTCGAAAGAAATAGTCGAAATTTCGAGAAAAAGACGAAAATTCGAAAAAAAGACGAAAATTCGAGAACAAATGAAAATTTTACACAAAAGATCCAATTTTTAGAAAACAGTCAACGTCTGAAAATACTCGTTTATAAAAAAGTTTGAAAATAAAATCGAAATTTTGAGAAAATAACGAGCTTGAAGTAAATGTTGAGGTTTCCAGGAACATACAGGATCAGATTTTGACATTGGGTCGAAAAAATTTCTAAAAAATCAGATTTTAAAGGGTCGAAATTTTCAGAAAAAAAACAATGTTCCAAAAAACGAAGTTTTGAGAAAGAAAAACGAAATTTTGAGAAAGAAAAGACGAAATTTCCAGAATATTTCGTATAGCAAAATTCCGCAGAAAGTCGAATTTTAAAAAGAGAAGGCGAATTTTGGAATAGTCGAAAATAAAAGAAATTTCGAAAGAAACAGTCCAAATTTCGAGAAAAGACGAAATTTCGAGAACAAATGAAAATTTTACACAAAAAATCCAATTTTTCGAAAACAGTCAACGGCTGAAAATACTCGTTTATAAAAAAGACAAAGTTTGATTTCCCCAGAAAGTCGAATTTTAAGAAGAAAAGGCGAATTTTGGAATAGTCAAAAATAAAAGACACATTTTGAAAGAAAAAGTCGAAATTTGGAGAAAAAGACGAAATTTCGAGAACAAATGAAAATTTTACACAAAAAATCCAATTTTTCGAAAACAGTCAACGGCTGAAAATACTCGTTTATAAAAAAGACAAAGTTTGATTTCCCCAGAAAGTCGAATTTTAAGAAGAAAAGTCGAATTTTGGAATAGTCAAAAATAAAAGACACATTTCGAAAGAAATAGTCCAAATTTCGAGAAAAAGACGAAATTTCGAGAAAGGGGGCCCCTAGTGTTGGCTTAATTTTTAGGCAACCCACTTCAAATCCGGAATCCAGAAGAATTGCAATCGTTCCCTCTGGATTGGCTGCAATGTTTTCTTATTGCAATTTCCTGAGTTATCACGTTAAAAGATCTCTTTGTTTTAAATGATTTTTGAAGAGACATTATTCCGAACGAGGTTTTTAAACGATTTTCGAAAACACCATTCCGAACAAAGTCATCTCTCTAAATACAGCGTTTCAATGTTTTCTTGGTGCAATTTCCTGAGTTATCACGTTGAAAAGTATCTTTCTTTTAAACGATTTTTGAAGACACCATTCCAAACGAAGTCATCTCTCTAAATACAGCGTTTCAATGTTTTCTTGGTGCAATTTCCTCAGTTATCACGTTGAAAAGTATCTTTCTTTTAAACGATTTTTGAAGACATCATTCCGAAGGAAGTCATCTCTCTAAATACAGCGTTTCAATGGTTTTTTTTTTGGTACAATTTCCTGGGTTATAACGTTGAAGTAAGTCTCTTTCTTTTAAATGATTTTTGAAGATATCATTCTGAACGAAGTCATCTCTCTAAATACAGCGTTTTAATGCTTTTTTGGTGCAATTTCCTGGGTTATCACGTTGAAAGATCTTTCTTCTTAAGGATTTTTGAGGAATGATTCCGAACGAAGTCAGCTCCAAAAAAATGAAATACGAATCTTGTCCCCTGAAACCATGAAACCAAGGACCTGTGCGTTCCACTAAAAAAAAAGTAATCATCTCTCTAAATACAGCGTTTCCAAAATCTTTTTCTTGACTCGATTCTTAATTGCTACCTTTCATGAGCCACCGAAAGATCTTTCAATTATAACTCGGCTTTTTCTCTGAAAATTTCGACCACCAACTTCCTTTTGTCTGTCTAGAATTTTTACATTTTTGCTTTAAAATTAGTAGTGTAGAGTGTAAAATCTCTGGTAAAGAAAATTCTAGCTAACGAAGTATTTTTTGTTGTTAGAATGCAGCCAATCGGCCCTTTTATGTGACACCAACCGATGCGTGCCTTCAAACAAAACTTGCGATAAAGTTGCAGATTGTCAGGATGGAACCGATGAGAGGAACTGTCCTCCAGGTAAGTTTAAATTTTGATTTGTAAGAATTAATTTTCTTTTATACACTCTGTGCATAAAAAGTGACGCAATAAGATTGCAACTGTTGAAAGCATCGTGACAAAAGTCTTCCTTATTTGAAATACTCGTGTATCACGAAAGATGGACCATCAAACGAGGAAAAATCTGATGGTTAGTGGTGGAATATGGAATTGGACTAACTTTTCCATTACTTTAAGATGTTTCTGCGCATCATCTTGTCTTTGTTCCACTCTATGCTGATTAAAATTAGCGGAATAAACAATTCTGGTGGTTATTACTACTTTTCTTTCTTGCATGCTTTCTCCCAAAAAACTGATGTTGATTAACAAACGAAGAATTAATTAATCTTCGAAGTAAGTTGAAACCTTGATCTACTAATTTGCAGAACAGAGTAAAATTATTGGTAACTAACAATAAGTATATAAAATTATGCGAAATTAAATATGGAAAATTATTGGTAAACTACGTCTGGATGATCTGCTGGCGCCATCTAAAGTTTGGACGCCATCTAAACCTTGGACGCCATCTAAAACTTGGACGCCAGACTGCCCAACTTAATCAATAAACCACGAGTTTTGTTTTAAAAGCGCATTACAGGCAGCTTTTTTGAGAATCTATTAAATAGTTTCCTTGAATTTGTCGTTCTTTCTATAATTTTTTTGTTAAATTTTGTGTGAATGGTCGAGAATTAACTTTAGAAATAAAGAATTCTCTCCGTTGGAGAAACTAGCTGTGGAACTGTGGCTGATTCACTATCTGCAGATCCTTAAGTTCGTATAACAGTCCTTTGTGTTCATAATCAATTTAGGACTCCCCCTGCGAAAGATTTCTTTCAAAACATTACGCATTTTCATCGATATCTTCATTTTAGAAACTCTTTCCCATTCCAGATATTTCGCTTTATCCAATTTAGTTGGCATTTTTCTTCATAATCGTTTAATTCTTTGACTTTTTCCGCCCCTTCTTTCTTATCTTTCTCTTCTTCCCGTTCTTCCTCTTTATCTTTTTCTTCTTCTTCTTCTTCTTCTTCTTCTTCTTCTTCTTCTTCTTCTTCTTCTTCTTCTTCTTCTTCTTCCTCTTCCTCTTCCTCTTCCTCTTCCTCTTCTTCTTCTTCTTCTTCCTCTTCCTCCTCTTCCTCTTCCTCTTCCTCTTCTTTGTCTTTCCCTGCTAAAGGTTTTTTCCAAACATTAGGCACTTTCATCGATGTCTTCATTTTAATAGCTCTTTTCCATTCGAGATATTTCGCTTTATCCAATTTAGTTGGTATTTTTCTTCAGAATCGTTTAATTCTTTGACTTCTTTCTTCCCTTCTTTCTTTTCTTTCTCTTCGTCCCGTTCTTCCTCTTCTTCTTTTTGTTTCCCTTCTTCTTCTCTATATTTCCCTTCTTCTTCTTTTTCTTCTTCTTCTTCTTCTTTTTCTTCTTCTTCTTCTTCTTCTTCTTCCTCTTCTTTGCCCTTCCCTACTAAAGGTTTTTTTTTCCAAACATTAGGCACTTTCATCGGTAGCTTTATTTTAACAACTCTTTCCCATTCGAGATATTTCGCTTTATCCAATTTAGTTGACATTTTTCTTCAGAATCGTTTAATTCTTTGACTTGTTCCTTCCCTTCTTTCTTTTCTTTCTCTTCGTCTCGTTCTTCCTCTGTCTTTTTGTTTCCCTTTTTCTTCTCTATATTTCCCTTCTTCTTCTTCTTCTTCTTCTTCTTCTTCTTTCTTCTTCTTCTTCTTCCTCTTCTTTGCCCTTCCCTACTAAAGGTTTTTTTCCAAACATTAGGCTCGTTCATCGATATCTTCATTTTAATAGCTCTTTCCCATTTGAGATATCTCGCTTTATCCAATTTAGTTGACATTTTTCTTCAGAATCGTTTAATTCTTTGACTTCTTCCTTCCCTTCTTTCTTTTCTTTCTCTTCGTCCCGTTCTTCCTCTTCTTCTTCTTTTTCTTTCTTTTTTTTTATTTCCCTTCTTCTTCTTATTTCCCTTCTTCCTCTTCTTTATCTTTCTCTACTAAAGGTTTTTTTTTCCAAACATTAGGCTCGTTCATCGATATCTTCATTTTAATAGCTCTTTCCCATTTGAGATATCTCGCTTTATCCAATTTAGTTGGTATTTTTCTTCAGAATCGTTTAATTATTTGACTTCTTCCTTCCCTTCTTTCTTTTCTTTCTCTTCGTCCCGTTCTTCCTCTTTCTTCTTATTTTTATTCCCCTTTTCCTTCTTTCTTCTTCTTCCTCTTCCTTTTCTTTGCCTTTCCCTACTAAAGGTTTTTTTCCAAACATTAGACACTTTCATCGATATCTTCATTTTAACAACTCTTTCCCATTCGAGATATTTCGCTTTATCCAATTTAGTTGGTATTTTTCTTCAGAATCGTTTAATTATTTGACTTCTTCCTTCCCTTCTTTCTTTTCTTTCGCTTCGTCCCGTTCTTCCTCTTTCTTCTTATTTTTATTCCCCTTTTCCTTCTTTCTTCTTCTTCCTCTTCCTTTTCTTTGCCTTTCCCTACTAAAGGTTTTTTTCCAAACATTAGACACTTTCATCGATATCTTCATTTTAACAACTCTTTCCCATTCGAGATATTTCGCTTTATCCAATTTAGTTAGTATTTTTCTTCATAATCGTTTAATTCTTTGACTTCTTTCTTCCCTTCTTTCTTTTTCTTCGTCCCGTGCTTCCTTTTCTTCTTTTTCTTGCCCTTCTTCTTCTTATTCCCCTTCTTCTTCTTATTCCCCTTCTTCTTCTTCTTCTTCTTCTTTTTCTTCATCTTTTTCTTCTTCTTCTTCCTATTCCTCTTCTTTGCCTCTCCCTACTAACGGTTTTTTTCCAAACATTAGGCATTAATTTAGTTAGTATTTTTCTTCATTATCGTTTAATTCTTTGACTTCTTCCTTCCCTTCTTCCTTCTCTTCTTCCCCTTCTTTCTTCTCTTCTTCTCCTTCTTCCTCTTCTTCTTCATGTCTCCCTACTAAAGGCTTTTTCAACAATTTAGGGACTTTCATCGATGTCTTCATTTTAACGGCTTCTTTTTCCATTCGGGATATCTCGTTTTTCCATTTTTTTTACTTTCTCTTCTTCCTCTTCATTTTCTTTCTCTTTTTCCTTCTTTTCTTCCTCTTCTTTCTTTTCTTCTTCCTTCTCTTCTTCCTCTTGTTTCTCTTCTTTTACCTTTTCTTTATTTTCTGCTTCTTCATCATTTTCTGCGTCTTGTTCTTTTTTTCCTCTTCTTCCTCCGCTTCTTCTCTTTCTCCAATTTGTTTTATCCCTTCTCTTCTTCTTGATTATCTTTTGCCTCTTCTTCTTTTCTTCTTCCTGTCTTTTATCTTCTTTTTCTCACTTCTCTCACTTTTATCGATATAACGACTTCTTTTCTCATTTGGGATATTTCGTTTGATCCAATTTAGTTCTACTTCCTTTTTCTTTATCATCGTCTAATGCTTTGACTTCCCCTTCTATTTTCTTATTCTCCCTCTTCTTTCTCTTCATTTTATTTCTCTTCTTCATCTTTTACTTCATCATCTTCCGTCTCATGTTCTTCCTCTTTTTCCTCTTCTTTCCCCGTCTCTTTTCCTTCTCCCACTTCTTTTTCTTCTTCTTCCTCTTCTTCTTTCTCTTATTCTTTCTCTTCTTCTTTCTCTTCTTCTTTCTCTTATTCTTTTTCTTATTCTTTTTCTTCTTCTTCTTCTTCTTCTTCTTCTTCTTATCCTTCTTCTTATTCTTCTTCTTCTTCTTATTCGTCTTCTTCTGATTCCTCTTCTACGCCCCACCCCAATAAAGATTTCGTTTAAAACATTACATATTTTCATCAATATCTTCATTTTAATGACTTCTTTCGGGATATTTTGTTTTATCCAATTTAGTTCTATTTTCCTTCTATGGTCTATTTCTTTGACTTCCCCTTCTTGCTCGTCTTTCTTTTCTTATTCTTCGTCTTCCTCTTTTTTCTCTTCTTCCCCTTCTTTTTTTCTCTTCTTTATCTTCCGACTCTTGTTTTTTCTCTTTTTTCCCATTCTTTCTCTGCCTCTTCTCTTCTTCCCACTTCTTCTTTTCCTTCTTTCTTTTCTTCTTCTTCTTTCTCTTTCTTTTCTTCCTTTTCTCTTCTTTCTTTTCTTTTTCTTTTGTTCTTATTCTTCTTGCCCCGTATCATCTTCTTTTTCTTCCTCTTCTTTTTCTTCCTCTACTTTTTCTTCCTCTTTTTTTCTTCCTCCATTTTTTCTTCCTTTTCTTCTTTCTGGTTTACGCGTTTCTCTGCTAAAGGTTTCTTTCAAAACATTAGGCACTTTCATCGATGTCTTCGTTTAAACGATTTCTTTTCCCATTCGGGATATTTTGTTTTATCCGATTTAGTTATATTGTCTTTCCTTCATCATTGTCTAGTTTTTTGACTTCCTATTCTTCATCTTCTTCCTTTTTTTCTTATTTTTATCTTCTTTCTCTTTTTTATCTTTCTCCTTCTCTTATTCTCCTCCTTCTCTTCTTCGTCCTCCTTCTCTTCTTCTTCCTCCTCTTCTTATTTCTGTTTTTCTTCCTTCTTTTCTTCTTCCTCTTTTTTATCTTGTGCTTCTTATTTTCTGTCTGTTGTTCTTCCTCTTTTTCCTCTTCTTCCCCCGCATCTTCTTCTCCGGTTTGTTTTTCATCATCATCTTCCTCTTTCTTTGTTCCTTATTATTTTCTTATTCCTGTTCTTTATCTTCTTTTTCTTCTCCTATTGTTCTTCATTATCTTTTTCATATTATTTTTCATTGACTTCTTTTTTATCTTATTCTACGTCTTCTTCCTTATCTTTGTCGCCTTTTTAGTTGTCTACCTCATAGCCGCCTTCGTCGTTATATCCTTCGCCTTGGTTGTCTTCCTCGTCCTCTTTCTCGTATGTTGTGGTCTTTGACGTCTTCTTTATTTTCATCTTCTTTTTCTCCATAGTCTTTTTTATATTCTTCTTTGTCGTCTTCCTCTTATTCGTGTTCTTCTTCGTATTGTTCAATTTTTGCAAACGTGGGAACTGGTCTTTTGAAAAATTTAGACTTTTTTAAGTTCTCTATTTTTTTAAATTTCACTTCTTTTTCAAAACACTTTTTTCAAAACTCTTTTTTGTCTGCCTAATTTTCTTTTAATTATAGGCTTCTTTTTGAAAATTTTATTTATCTCTTTATTCTTTGTTTTCTTTGTATCTTTCGTTTTCGTCTTCTTACTCTTACTTTCTTTGGCATTTCAATTTTTGAAAACAGTTGAAACTAGTTAACAAAATTATAAATTTTCAAAAAAAAAATCGGACACTCCAAAAAAGTAGACAATTTTGAACTTTTAGAAAAAACCGAAAATTCATCGAAATTTTCAAAAAAATTCAAATTTTTGAGGAAATTCGAGAAATTTTGAGATAAAGTCGAAAGTATTTAAAAAAAAAAAATGTTAAAAGTTCGTGTTTTCAAATTAATTCAAAATTTTGAAAATTCCGAGCTTTCAGACACAACTCAATGTTATCAAAAATTTGATAGTAAAATTTTTAAAGAAATCAGAAATTTGTGAAAACCGAATAGTTTACTAAAAGTGGAAATTATCAGAGAAATCGAAATTTGCATAACGATAAATTTTAAGAAGCTATAAATTTGATAAAATCGAAATTTTATTAAAGCTGACATTTTGAAACAAACATTAAACTAAAATCGAGTAATCGGGATTGGACCGTGGAAAAGAACTATTAAAAGTGTTCGACGTTTCGCCCACCATCGTAGGGGCTTCTTCAGAAACAAAGAAACAATAAATGAAAAATAAAATACAAGGAAATATACAAAAATGAAAAAAGGGGTCAATTTCAAAACATCAGAGCACGGTAACTCAGTATGTCCACCATACCAGAAGCGAAAATCTTCTGAATTGAAAATTTGGAAAAGGATAAGATAGTTTAGACACAGTATGTTTACTGTACCAGAGGCGAAACTCTTCTTCTTCTTCTTGAACTAAAATCGAGATCGAAAAACTATATTTTCATGGAAAGTTATTTTGGTCCAAATTTTCGCTTCTAGAAAATGATCATTTCAAACAATTTTGCTGTGGAATCGATCTTAACTCTGAATCTTTATTTGGATACAGCTTCTCAAGTACTGATTATGCTCAAGCCGGAATGATAATTGTTTTTTTGCTGTGGGATCTGCCGGTCAATAACTACGGGCAGTGGAAATACATCGGACACATCGAAACACCCTTAACGAGGGAAATTACCTACCTTCGATCGAATTACAAAAATAATTAATTGGTACAACCAGCTTCGTTCGTCATTCATTAATTTTGTTTGTGGCGTTCGGGTTACACGCCAGAAGAGATGTGTTTATTTTACATTTTTAGTTGTTCGAATTCTGCAAACGAGAAAGATAAATGAAGCTTGCAGCATCGAAAAACAATGTGTCATAAACCTCTGAGCTATTACCGATTAATTACCACACGATACGTAAAATAATTGACAAAGTTGACATTATTTTTAGTGAAGAGGGAAATTTACATCGAGCTCGACTCGCAACAAATTCTTACGTGTAGTTCCACGAGCTGTAAATCGTTTTCGATTGTTTTTTTCCAAAATTTTGGCGTTGAAAATTAAACTTCGACTACGTTGATTTTTTGTCGCTGATTCCGAAATTTCAGTCTTTTAGAAACTGGAGACTAGAAGCTGTAACAACGGTTTGTTGAGATAATTTCATTTTTTTTTTACCCAAAATTTCTATTTTGTTCAAAAATGTACAGTTCCTACTAAAGATATCTTTTTTTTCACTCTCTTTTCCCAAATATACTTTCGGATTTAAAACAGAAATAATCTAGGGCACGAGAATAAGACGATGGGATTTTTTTTTTTGATGGAACGGACTGGTCCTTATATTCAAAAATTAAAATACAGAACTTGTCCCCTGAAACCAAGAAAGATTAAAAAACACAACAAAGGTTGCTGCACAAACGCGTTTCGATAGCTAAGCTATCATCTGCAGAGAGAATCTGAAGAACTCTCTGAAGATGACAGCTTGGCTGTCGAAACGCGTTAGAGCAACCTTTGTTGTGTTTTTTAATCTTTCTTGGTTTCAGGGGACAAGTTTTGTATTTCAATTTAAGACGATGGGAGTCAAGTAAAAATAAATTGTGCAGGCAATTGTTTGTATTGCTCAGCTCCAATATAAAAGTAATAAATCATATCAAGATTACTGATCATATTGCTTATAATTGATGCAATCGTAATATTTAATAGGAGGCAAGCCACTGAATTTGTTTTATTATATTCGCATGTTTCTTTCACAGCGCTGACTAGATATACAATAAGAGAGCAGTTTAACCAAAATAATAATATTTAGAGGTCGCAATTTGTTCGCTTAGAGGGTGTTATTGTAATATGGATAAAGTATGATTACGTTCCGGGTATATTACGTTCGCTCCGGGGGGTAGCAATTTCTAGGCGTTTTCCGGGCGACAAATCATAACTACGCAACCGGCATTATTATATCGTTGTCCGTTTCATGCCGAATTCATGGCCTATCCCATCTTTCAGGGCAAACAAGGAAGCTCGGATAATTATGGGATTTACGAGTTTATTTAAAGACGCTTTCTGTTCTTAACACTTCAAAATTTTACAGTTATTTTTAAATCAAATATTTTCACCAAACTAAAGAATTTACTCAATCGTATTCACACACGTTTTACGATTTCACGATGCTGAATGTTTATTAGGTTTAATGATTTTTACGTCGAGTGTTGTTTAGCTCGAATGTTATTAATTTAGAAGGAAAATGGATTTGGTTTTGTGCAATCAGTTGTAGAAATATCGAAAATATTTATAAATTCGTGAAAAAAAAAAGTCGAAATTTGGAATAGAATAATCCAAAGATTAATCTCCAGATGAAAGTGACATCTTCGACATTAAAGTGAAAATTTCGAAAACAATTTGTAATTTAAACTTTTTTTTTTGTAAAGGTTAAGTTTTTCTGATTTATTTGCAAGTTTTCAGGTTTAAATTTCAAACGTCAAATTTTTTTTCGTAAAATTTCGTTTTTGGTGTCAAATATTCGAACTTTTTCATGAAATTTTCTTCACATGTTGTGATTTTGGTTTTAATTTAGTGATTAAAATCAAAATTTGTTTGTCTTTTATTTTTTAATTAATTTGGAAGTTACATATTGTTAGATTCTCTTAAAAATATTTAAGCTTGGCGGCTGATCTATTAATAGAACAGAGTTACGCATGAACAGTTTGAAGAGTTTTACATTTAGCTCTCGTACACGCAGTCGATGCGGAAGACCCACGCATCAATGACTGATTGTTCGAAGCTCCTATTTGCTTTAATGCACCAAAATCAAAAGATATATAAAGTTTATAACAATATTAAATTAATTGATTTATAAATTGAAACTTGTCACTTGTTAAAGGTGGCAAAAAGATTTTTCTTACCGAAAAGTTGCAGGGCCTTTCCCTGTTAACGACTCACCGTGTATATTTATTTATTTATTTTTATTCATCCATGTATATGCTTAAATAATGAGTGTCGGCGAGCAACCCCATCAAGTGTCCACCGTATGAAAGAAAGCTCGAAATCCTGATTAATTAACGTCTCCAGGAGTATCCAAAGTAACGACGCTTTTTCGGTAGCCGAGTAAAAAAGCAGTTATTGACCGAGGAGTGCTTTGTTACTAGAACGAACCCTAGTTTCTTTGTTAAGAAGAAGTTTTTAAGTATCTGCGACGTGAAGTTCTCTTCACATGCTAATGCTCGCCTGAATACTGAATATTCATTTGGTGCATCGTCTCGAATGCCTGACATCGCACGTATAATACGTTTAATCAACAAAAATTCATTTTGTCTGGTTTGGGTGGCTTAATTTTTCAATTCGTAAGATGTTATTAAACCCCGACGATCTGGGTCAGAACACCGCGGAACTCGAAATTTTAAATCCATTCTCTTTGGCTTATTCACCAAGAGAATTTTTTTAATACTCAATTAATACACTTTTTCACCCCCTTAGGGCTTTTTAAAATCCATCAAGTGCTCTGATACTATCAGATTGTTAAATTTAAAATATGTTGGAAGCATTTGAATACATTTGTGAAAATTTTTCGAACGCAGTCGACTATAAAAATTTTATTTGGTACTTTACTGCATCTAAAGTTTTATATTGCATAAACAAACAAAATATTTCGTTTCTTGGGGTATTAAAGAAATTAGGCTACATAAAATAAAATTATGAATTACGTAGCGTGTGCATTCCGTGCATTTTGCAGGAATAAATTTCTGACGTCAAGTCTGCATCGATGAGCCCGCCGATTTTTTTCCTACGTCATAAAATTGGTTGAGTTTAAAAAATGTTCATATAAATCTGACCCGGCGCGGCGTATTTATAGAGAATGCAAAACATCGAGGTTTACGAGGCGTATGCTGAAAACAATAATAAAGTTAATTCAATTTTAAAACCTATCTTTCGTATATCTCTATGTCTAGTATCTCTCTGAAGATGATAGCTTGGCTATCGAAACGCGTTAATTGTATTTTTTAATCTTTCCTGGTTTCAAGGGACAAGATTTGTATTTCGTATAAATGACAACACTTCATTCGATTAACGACTTGTCTAAAAGTTTCTTTGTCCTTAGAATCGAATTGTGGGATTCCCCGGTTGATCCACGTGATTAAAAAATGTATTTCTATGGTTTGATTCAATTAAATAAACTTTACTTAAAGAATCCAAGTCCGTATGGCGTATTTGCTGAAAACGTGTGCCTTATTTATTACTTCACGAACGAAAACAAACCAGTGGTAATTAAATCGTTCACTTGAATCTCTCAGCGAATATTGACCTAGAGCCATTATTGGCGATCTTTAAATAACCTGTTGTGATTGAAAAGTAACAAATACCTGACTAATAACTTCAGCTTGTGTAAATAGACCAGCGTCGCTTCGATGATCTTCTATAAACATCTTATTAATGCACGCAGTGAAGTTACGTCATACGATCATAAGAGTTTCTTTTGATCTTCCGCTTCTCAGATGCATCATTGGGACAATTTCATAATGAAAAACATGAAAGAATTCCAATTTACCATTTAAACGTCGAACAAATAAGGAAATTTAAAAGGGAAACATTGGGGATGAAAAAGCTGCAGAAATCACCATATTTGGTTTGATTAGATATCACAATTTTTGCACAAAGTGTAGACAAATAGTGGTTTAAGAACGAGTCACTTGAAGCTCTAAAGACACAAATTTGAGAATTGAAATAAAGAACTTGTCCCCTGAAACCAAGAAAGATTAAAAAACACAACAAAGGTTGCTCTAACGCGTTTCCACAGCCAAGCTGTCATCTTCAGAGCTATTTTGGAAAAACTGTCAATTATTCAGAGGACAAAACACCTCCAAAACGAAACAAACATTAACCCCCTTACACATAATTCGATGTTATCGCCATAACTCGACCTCATCACGTTTATTGTGGATAAACTGTCAATTATTCGGAAGACAAAATACTTCCAAAGTGAAATAAACAGTAACCCTTGATACATAATTCGATGTTACCGCCATAACTCTGCCTCATCATGTCTATTTTGGACAAACTGTCAATTATTCAGAGGACAAAACACCTCCAAGACGAAACAAACATTAACCCCCTGACACATAATTCGATGTTATCGCCAAAACTTGACCTCATCACGTCTATAATGGATAAACTGTCAATTATTCGGAAGACAAAATACTTCCAAAGTGAAATAAACAGTAACCCTTGATACATAATTCGATGTTACCGCCATAACTCTGCCTCATCATGTCTATTTTGGACAAACTGTCAATTATTCAGAGGACAAAACACCTCCAAAACGAAACAAACATTAACCCCCTGACACATAATTCGATGTTATCACCATAACTCGGCCTCAACACGTCTATTATGGATAAACTGTCAATTATTCGGAAGACAAAATACTTCCAAAGTGAAATAAACAGTAACCCTTGATACATAATTCGATGTTACCGCCATAACTCTGCCTCATCATGTCTATTTTAGACAAACTGTCAATTATTCAGAGGACAAAACATCTCCAAAACGAAACAAACATTAACCCCCTGACACATAATTCGATGTTATCGCCAAAACTTGACCTCATCACGTCTATAATGGATAAACTGTCAATTATTCGGAAGACAAAATACTTCCAAAGTGAAATAAACAGTAACCCTTGAAACATAATTCGATGTTACCGCCATAATTCTGCCTCATCATGTCTATTTTGGACAAACTGTCAATTATTCAGAGGACAAAACACCTCCAAAACGAAACAAACATTAACCCCCTGACACATAATTCGATGTTATCACCATAACTCGGCCTCATCACGTCTATTATGGATAAACTGTCAATTATTCGGAAGACAAAATACTTCCAAAGTGAAATAAACAGTAACCCTTGATACATAATTCGATGTTACCGCCATAACTCTGCCTCATCATGTCTATTTTAGACAAACTGTCAATTATTCAGAGGACAAAACATCTCCAAAACGAAACAAACATTAACCCCCTGACACATAATTCGATGTTATCGCCATAACTCGACCTCATCACGTCTATTATGGATAAACTGTCAATTATTCGGAAGACAAAATACTTCCAAAGTGAAATAAACAGTAACCCTTGATGCATAATTCGATGTTACCGCCATAACTCTGCCTCATCATGTCTATTTTGGACAAACTGTCAATTATTCGAAGGACAAAATATTTCCAAAACGAAATAAACAAACTCTTGATACATAGTTCGATGTAATCGCCATAACTCTGCCTCATCATATCTATTTTGGAAAAACTGTCAATTATTCAGAAGACAAAACACCTCCAAAACGAAATAAACATTAACCCCCTGACACATAATTCGATATTATCGCCATAACTCGACTTCATCACGTCTATTTTGGACATACTGTCAATTATTCGAAAGATAAACTATTTCCAAAATGAAATAAACAGTAACCTTAAAACATAATGCGATGTTACCACCATAACTCGGCCTCATCACGTCACCCCATCAGGGTTAATGTTTGTTTCGTTTTGGAGGTGTTTTGTCCTCTGAATAATTGACAGTTTTTCCAAAATAGCTCTGAAGATGACAGCTTGGCTGTCGAAACGCGTTAGTGCAGAAACCTTTGTTGTGTTTTTTAATCTTTCTTGGTTTCAGGGGACAAGATTTGTATTTCAATTTTTGAAGGTAACCAAGGACCTTGACTTTCTTCTCAAAAACGACACTTTTTTCTCTTTTGACATTTTCCGTGATGCTATATTTATGGAAATCTCGTTTTCCCTTTTGTTATTTCGACATCTTTCTCAGATTTTTCACTCTTCCCTTGTTCTCTTGAAATTTCAACTGTGCTTTCTCGAAATTTTTCGTTTTGTATCGAAATTTCCGAATTTCTTTCTCAAACTTTCACACTGTTGTCAAATTTTCAACTTTTTTGTTTTCTGTATTTCGATTTTTGAAGATTACCTTTGGACCGGTCCCTTCCACCAAACAGGTTGGAGATCTTGTTCCAAGAAAACTGCCGAGGCTTCTATTCCTCTTTTCGAAATTTTACGATTTTTCACAAAATTCAAATTTCTCTAAACATTTCAGGTTTTTAAATTTGTTCTGCGAATTTCAATCCATTGTCAAAATTCGACGTTTTTTTTTCTAAAATTTTTCTTTTTTTTTGAGAGTTTTGATAAGTTCATTTTATTCGAAATTTCTTCATTTTCTCGATATTTTCGAAATCGCTTTTTATCAATTTTTTCGAAATCCCGTTTTCTTAATTTCTTCTTCTTTCTCAATTTTTTCGAAATCTCTTCCTTTTGCTCAAAATTCGGCTTTTTCCAAAATTTTGCTTTGTTTAAGAACTTTTAACAAATTCATTTTTTCGTTATTTCTTTTTTTTTCAAAATTACGCTCTTTCTGGAAATTTCAACTTTTATTTCGAACGAAATTCATCTATTTTCTTATTTTATTAAAAATTAGACTTTCTCCGGGAAATTTCAACGTTTTTCTAAAATTCAAAACTTTTCTCGAAACAGGAAGTGTTATCGACATTCTCTTTTTTTTCGAAATTATTTTACAAATTTACTCAAAATTCAAATTTATTGGAAAATTTGGATTTTTTCCAAATCATCGTATTCTCGAAATATAAATTTCTTCTTAAAATTTAAATTTCTCTGGAAAATTGCCAATTTTTTGTCGAAATATCGAGCTTTTCGTACAATTGTAACTTTTTCCTTGAAATTTTCCTAAAATTTGACTTTTTCTGAGAAATTTTAACCTTTTTTAAAATTCAAAACTTTTCTCGAAACAGGAAGTGTTATCGACATTCTCTTTTCTTTCGAAATTATTTTACCAGTTTTCTCAAATTTTGACTTCATTAGAAAATTTGGATTTTTTTTAAATCGTCTTATTCTTGAAATGTTATCTTCTTAAAATTTAAATTTCTCTGGAAAATTGTCAATTTTTTGTCGAAATGTCGAGCTTTTCTTACAATTGGGACTTTTTCCTTGAAATTTTTCCTAAAATTTAACTTTTTTCTTCTTCTCTGAAAAACTTCGACTTTTTAAGGTTCGACAATTTTTCTAGATATTTCAAATTTCATGTGTTTTGTTCAAAAATGTTAAAACAAATGAATCAAAAATTTCGGAAAAAATACTTCTTGACATCATGATATTTTTGTCAAAATTTAGCCATAACGACTTCTGTAGGTCACATGTTTAATGAGTACTCATTTTCTGCGCGTCTGTCCTCTTAAGCTTTTATGCAATTATTTTTTTAGAGAAATTCAAAGAGCCGAAATTGTCTTTTAAAAGATCTGCATGCGGCTCGCGAGCCTAGGTTTGCCGACCCTTGACCTGAGCTAATGAGACCTTTGATCTCAACTTGTTTTTATACGACCTTCAGTTTACGTGACATCCAAGTTCATATGACCTTCAGCTCATACGATCTTGAGTCATATGACCTTGAGTTATACGACCTCGAGTCATACGACCTTGAGCTCACGCGACCTTGAGCCCGCATGACCTTGAGCTAACATGACCTTCAACTGATGTGACTTTGATTTTACGCAACCTTGAACTCCTCTCACTTCGAGCTAATGTCATCCTGAACATACCCAATCTTGAGCTAAGGTGATCTTGAACTCATGTGGTTTTGAGTTCACGTGACCTTAGACCTTCATAATCTTGAACCCGCGTGACTGATACCATGCGATCTTGAGCTGACGTGATATTAAATCTTAGTTTGAACTCACATGATCTTCAACTGAAGTGACTTGAGTTTACGCGACTTTGAACTTACCTGACTTCGAGCTAAAGTAATTTTGACTCATGTGACCTTGAACTCACGTGATCTTACACCTACATAATCTTAAACCCACGTAACTGATATGCGATCTTGTGCTCACGTGATCTTAAACCTTTGTTTGAACTCACATGACCTTCAATTGAAGTGACTTTGAGTTTACGCGTCCTTAAACGCACCTGATTTCGTGCTAATGTCACCTTGGATACACCCAATCTTCAGATAAGGTGATCCTGAACTCATCTGACTTTGAGCTCACGTGAGCGTTGGCTAACGTGACCGAGAGTTGGCGTAGCTTGAACTCATGTGATCTTAAGCCCTCGTTACCTTGAGATCAGGTAAAGTTGAACTAATGTGATCTTAAGCTAACCTTGAATCTAATTGACCTTGAGCTGTGCGACGTTGACCTAACACGACCTTAACCGCACGTGACCTTAAACTAACGTGATTTTTAAACTAAGATGACCTCGAACTTGCATGACCTTAGACCTAAATAATTTTGAACTCACGTGACTGATATCATGTGATTTTGAGCTCACGTGAACTTAAACCTTAGTTTGAGTTCATGTGACCTTAAGTTAACACGACCTTCAGCTAAAGTGACTTTGAGTTTACGCGTCCTTAAACGCACCTGATTTCGTGCTAATGTCACCTTGAATACACCCAATCTTCAGGTAAGGTGAGCTTAAACTCATCTGACTTTGAGGTCACGTGAGCCTTGGCTAACGTGACTGAGAGCTGACGTTGCTTTAGACCTACGTAAATTTGAGCCCACATATCCTTGAACTCATGTGATCTTGACCCCCCGTTACCTTGAGTTCAGGTGACGTTGAACTAACGTGATCTTAAGCTAATCTTGAATCCAATTTACCTTGAGTTGTGCGATCTTGAACTCAGGTGACCTTGAGCTCACGTGACTCTGACCTAACGCGACCTTGACCGCACGTGACCTTAAACTAACGTGATCTTAAACTCAGATGACCTCGAACTCGCATGACCTTGGACCTAAATAATTTGGAACTCACGTGACTGATATCATGTGATCTTGAGCTCACGTGATCTTGAACGCACGTGATCTTGAGCTCACGTGATCTTGAACTCACGTAAACTTAAAACTTAGTTTGAGTTCACGTGACCTTGAGCTAACACAACCTTCAACTAAAGTGACCTTAAGTTTACGCGTCCTTGAACGCACCTGACTTCGAGCTAATGTCACCTTAAATACACTCAATCTTCACCTAAGGTGATCCTGAACTCATCTGACTTTGAGCTCATATGAGCCTTGGCTAACGTGGCTGAGAGCTGACGTTGCTTTAGACCTACGCAACCTTGAGCCTACGTAAATTTAAGCCCACGTGTCCTTGAACTCATGTGATCTTGAGCCCCCGTTACCTTGAGATCAGGTGACGTTGAACTAACGGGATCTTAAGCTAACCTTGAATCCAATTGACGTTGAGTTGTGCGACCTTGAACTCAGGTGACCTTGAGCTCACGTGACTCTGACCTACCGCGACCTTGACCACACGTGACCTTAAACTAACGTGATCTTAAACTCAGATGACCTCGAACTCGCATGACCTTAGACCTAAATAAGTTTGAACTCACGTAACTGACATCATGTGATCTTGAGCTCACGTGATGTTGAACTCACGTGATCTTAAGCTCACATGATCTTGAACTCACGTGAACTTAAACCTTAGTTTGAGTTCACGTGACCTTGAGCTAACACGATCTTTAACTAAAGTGACCTTGAGTATACGCGTCCTTAAACGCACCTGACTTCGAGCTAATGTCACCTTGAATACGCTTAATCTTTAGCTAAGGTGATCCTGAACTCATGTGACCTTGAGCTCACGTGAGCCTTGGCTAACGCGACCGAAAGCTAACGTAATTTTAGACCTACGCAACCTCGAGCTTAGGTAACTTTGCGCTCACGTGGCCTTGAACTAATGTGATCTTGAGCACCCGTTACCTTGAGATCAGGTGACGTTGAACTAACGTGACCTTAAGTTAACCTTGAATCCAATTGACTTTGAGTTACACGACCTTGGAATCATGTGACCTTGAGCTCACGTGACTGGCCTATCGCGACCTTGACCGCACGTGACCTTAAACTAACGTGATCTTAAACTCAGATGACCTCGAACTCGCATGACCTTAGACCTAAATAATTTTGAAATCACGTGACTGATATCATGTGATCTTGAGCTCACGTGATCTTGAACTCACGTGATCTTGAACTCACGTGATCTTGAACTCACGTCAACTTAAACCTTAGTTTGAGTTCACGTGACCTTGAGCTAACACGGCCTTCAACTAAAGTGACCTTGAGTATACGCGTCCTTGAACGCACCTGACTTTGAGCTAATGTCACCTTGAATACGCTCAATTTTTAGCTAAGGTGATCCTGAACTCATGTGACCTTGAGCTCACGTGAGCCTTGGCTAACGCGACCGAATGACGTAGCTTTAGACCTACGCAACCTCGAGCCTACGTAACTTTGAGCTCACGTGGCCTTGAACTCATGTGATCTTGAGCCCTCGTTACCTTGAGATCAGGTGACGTTGAACTAACGTGATCTTAAGCTAACCTTGAATACAATTGACTTTGAGTTGTGCGACCTTGAACTCAGATGACCTTGAGCTCACGTGACTCTGACGTAACGCGACCTTGACCGCACGTGACCTTAAACTAACGTGATCTTAAACTCAGATGACCTTAGACCTAAATAATTTTGAAATCACGTGACTGATATCATGTGATCTTGAGCTCACGTGATCTTGAACTCACGTGATCTTGAGCTCACGTGATCTTGAACTCACGTGATCTTGAGCTCACGTGATCTTGAGCTCACGTGATCTTGAGCTCACGTGATCTTGAACTCACGTCAACTTAAACCTTAGTTTAAGTTCACGTGACCTTGACCTAACACGACCTTCAACTAAAGTGACCTTGAGTATACTCGTCCTTGAACGCAACTGACTTCGAGCTAATGTCACCTTGAATACGCTCAATCTTTAGCTAAGGTGATCCTGAACTCATGTGACCTTGAGCTTACGTGAGCTTTGGCTAATGCAACTGAATGACGTAGCTTTAGACCTACGCAACCTCGAGCCTACGTAACCTTGAACTCACGTGGCCTTCAACTCATGTGATCTTAACCACCCGTTACCTTGAGATCAGGTGACGTTGAACTAACGTGATCTTAAGTTAACCTTGAATCCAATTGACTTTGGGTTACGCGACCTTGGAATCATGTGACCTTGAGCTCATGTGACTGACCTGTCGCGACCTTGACTGCACGTGACTGAGCTAACGCGACCTTGATCGCACCTGACCTTAGACTAACGTGATTTTAAGCTCAGGTGACCTCGAACTCGCGTGGCCTTAGACCTACATAATCTTGAACTCACGCAACTGATATATGATCTTAAGCTCAATCTTAATCCTTAGTGATCTTAGCCTCGTGTGAAATTGTACAGATGTGACCTTATTCTCATGTAACAAATGAAATGACTAATGAAATTTCGCCTTTCTCTCAACATTGACTTGTATTTAATATTTTCGGTCTTTTTTCAAAATTTCTATTTTTCTTCGAAATTTCGTCTTTTTTGTAAAATTCGACTTTTTTTGGCAACTTCGACTTTGCTGATTCAAAGTGTTTTGAAGAATCCAACATTTTGAAAATGCCAACTTCTAAAAAAAGCTTTTTTTAAAAATTTTGACTTTTTAGAAAAAAAATGTGGCTGCTTCGAAAATTGGGACCATTAAATTATATTTTTTTTTCAATATTTAGCCTTTTTCTCGACATTCTGAATATTACATAACCTTTATCTTTAAATTGCGTATTTTTTAAAAATTATCGAATTGTTCCCGAAATTTCGATTTTCTTAGTAAAGTTTTGCTTTTGTCAAAAATTCGACTTATATCAAAATTCGATTTTTTCTAATTCGATTTTTTATATTCGATTTTTTTCAAAATTTCGCCATTTTCTGAAACAAAGTTCGATTTTGTTTTAATTTGAAAACTAGTATGAAATGTTATCTTTTTTTTCTCGAAAAATTCAACTTTTCTTCGAAATTTCGTCTTTTCTTCGAAATTTCGTCTTTTTTGTAAATTTCGACTTTTTTTGGCAACTTCGACTTTGCTGATTCAAAGCTGTTTTGAAGAATCCAACATTTTAAAAATGCCAACTTCTAAAAAAAGCTTTTTTAAAAATTTCGACTTTTTAGAAAAAAAATGTGCCTGTTTCGAAAATTGGGACCATTAAATTACATTTTTTTTTCAATATTTAGCCTTTTTCTTAACATTCTGAATGGTACATAACCTTTATCTTTAAATTGCGTCTTTTTTAAAAATTATCGAATTGTTCCCGAAATTTCGATTTTCTTGGTAAAGTTTTGCTTTTGTCAAAAATTCGACTTATATCAAAATTCGATTTTTTCTAATTCGATTTTTTCTAATTCAATTTTTTAAAATCGATTTTTTTTTCAAAATTTCGCCATTTTCTGAGACAAAGTTCGTTTTTTTTTAATTTGAAAACTCCTAGTATGAAATGTTAATCTTTTTTTTTTCGAAAATTTCGATTTTTCTTCGAAATTTCGACTATTTTTTGACAAATTCGACTTTGGTGATTCAAACCTGTTTTGAAAAATCCAACATTTTCGAAGTACCAACTTCTTAAAAAGCCCTTTTTTAAAAATATCGATTTTTTAGAAAAAAAAATGTGACTCGAAAATTGGGACCATCAAATCACATTTTTTTTCAATATTTAGCCTTTTTCACGACATTCTAAATGGTACACAACCTTTATCTTTAAATTGCGTCTTTTTTAAAAATTTTCGAATTTTTTCCGAAATTTCGATTTTCTTACTAAAGTTTTGCTTTTTTCAATAATTCGACTTATATCAAAATTCCATTTTTTTAATTCGATTTTTTTTCTTAATTCGATATTTTAAATTCGATTTTCTTACTAAAGTTTTGATTTTTTCAATAATTCGACTTATATCAAAATTCCATTTTTTTAATTCGATTTTTTTTCTTAATTTGATTTTTTAAATTCGATTTTTTTTCAAAATTTCGCCATTTTCTGAAACAAAATTTGGTTTCTTTTTAAATTTGGGCTTTTCTTGTATGAAATGTTAGTCTTTCGATTTTTTTTGCAATATCAAGCCACAAGATGACACTTTCACGTTCTGCTTTTTTAGAATTTCTGATTGAATTTATTTATACATTCATTCGTTTTCTTTGTCCTAGTTATCCTAGTTTAAGATTTAGTCATTATCTTATCGCCATCAAAATTACAAAAGTCTTTTAATTTCACTAATACTGGATTCTGGATTCGTTGTGGGTTGCCTAAAGTTTAGGCCAGCACTTAGGCCACCCTTTCCGGGCCCATTGTGCTATCCCCAGTAATACTTTGAAATAGATTACTTGCAGCATTCTATTGTTATTCCTTACGTTTCACAACAGGGATTTTGACAACGTGCAGCAGCATTATATTTCTTGAGTTCAGAGGAGTTTATTTTTTAGATAACGTTAAGGACGTTTCGGTCATTCTTTGTTGGTTGTGAAATTTATTTTTTATTATGTCTGTAGATCGAATCTGATTCGTTAGCAGGTGCAATTTGAAACCAATGGCATTTATTGTGGCTCACTGTCGTCTGTGATTGTGGCTATTCCAGACGGTTAATCTTCAATATTTTTATAGCTTGACGATTAGTCTGATTAAAAAAATAAAGCTTTACTAGGACGGTGGTTTCATAAATAATTTGGTTCGCATTTTAATCAATATCAACCTCAGACATAAATACAAGCAATGACCCGCGACTTTTTCACTTTTTCAATAACGTTTTAACGGAAAAAACTGTTCAAAATTACGTACACAGTAGATTACGATGAATGGTGCTACCGATCAAATATGGGTTCTGATTTGTAAAATAACAGAGTTGGGATAAACGTAAGAAAACTAGTTCAATCAGCTTGCCTAGCCTCAAAGAGTTCGTACTGCAGAATGATGTTTTGTTCGAATTCCTTGTTACGATCATATGTACTTTAGCGGGTCTCCAGCTAATACCTATACTGAGTTGCGAAGTTTCGCCTTATCGCGTTAGAGGGCACTGTTAACTGTTGGATCGTTATATAAAAAGAGTTTAACAATTGTACGTGATGAACCTATTTTGGTGGAACGGACTGGTCCTTGGTTATCTTCAATTATATACAGATAGAGTAAATAACCTTTATAGGTTTATCACAAATTGAAATACAAATCTTGTCCCCTGAAACCAAAAAAAAAATTAAAAAACGTAACAGAGGTTGCTCTAACGCGTTTCGACAGCCAAGTTATCATCTTCAGAGAGATACTGTATCTCTCTGAAGATGATAGTTTGGGTGTCGAAACGCGTTAGAGCAATCTTTGTTGTGTTTTTTAATCTTTCTTGGTTTCAGGGGACAAGTTTTGTATTTCAATTTGTGATAAAGCTAGAAAGGTTATTTATTCTATCTGCATATAGTATTAGTCTGATATTACTTCTTTACTAATAACTCGAAACATGTGCACTTTAAGTTTTACCCAGTTATTTGGTAGTTTTCGAGAACATTTTTTTTTTTTTTGAATTTTTGACTAATGAATATATTTTTCTTGTTTAATAATTACAAATCATGATTTTTTTTTTTTTTCAGGTGAGTACCAATTAAGTGCAGACAGATTTACTATTTGCAGTAAGTACAAATCAAATACATTTCTTCTGTTGATGATAACGCGTTTTCCGTGCGTGATTTTTGTTTCGTAAATTAATGGAGGTCGATTTTTCTTCGAGATCGATGGCGTCCGCCAGTTATATTGACAAATAGACGTGACGCGTCATATATAACGAACGTACTCCGCCACTGTCCTAATTGCATTCATAGCCTGAAGACCGTGTGTAAGCATGACGGATGGCGCTCTTCAATGATCATATATCTACATATTATCTCATCTGTCACACATACAAAACGTCTTATTTAACCGCATTTAACAGTAATCGTGCTTTCTCTACCTCCACGAAGGCACACACAGTACATGCCCTTGTGTGCGGCATCCAGCAATTATTTGCTTTATTTACCACAGTCATTGATTTTATTGCTTGGATGAAATCAGCGTGTGTGTGTGTGTGTTGGTCATATCGTAGGAGGTTGGTCTCGTTCTCCTTCGAAAAAATTAGAAATAAAGTCAATCAATTGTTGAAACGAAAACTGAATCGAGTTAATCAATTGTTAGAACGAAAACTGAGTCAAGTCAATCAATTGTTAGAACGATAACTGAATCGAGTCAATCAATTGTTAGAACGAATATTTAATCAATCAATCGATTGAAATCCGAAGATTCTACTCTTTTATCACGTCCGAATGAACAACTACTTCCATCTGTTGTCGCCATCTACTGTCCACCGAACGTCCCCACGGGGGAGATAGCCAGCGTGTGTGTCGGTCATATCGTAGGAGGTTGGTCTTGCTCTCCTTCGAAAAAATTAGAAATTAAGTCAATCAATTGTTGGAAGAAAATTGAATCGAATCAATCAATTGTTAGAATGAAAACTAAATCAAGTCAATCAATTGTTAGAACGATAACTGAATCAAGTCAATCAACTATTAGAACGATAACTGAATCGAGTCAATCAATTGTTAGAACGATAACTGAATCAAGTCAATCAATTGTTAGAACAAAAATTTAATCAATCAATCGATTGAAATTCGAAGATTTTACCCTTTTATCACATCGGAATAAACAACTACTTTGATCTGTTGTCGCCATCTAGTGTCCACCCAACGTACCCGCGGAGGAGATAGCCAGCGTGTGTGTCTGTTATATCGTAGGAGGTTGGTCTCGCTCTCGTTCGAAAAAATTAGAAAAAGTCAATCAATTTTCAGAACGAAAACTGAATCACGTCAATCAATTGTTAGAACGAAAACTGAATCAAGTCAATCAATTGATAGAACGAAAATGTAATCAATCAGTCGATTAAAATTCGAAGATTCTACCCTTTTATCACATCGTAATGAGTAACTACTTTGATCTGTTGTCGCCATCTACTGTCCACCGAATGTCCCCACGGAGGAAATAGCCAGCGTGTGTGTCGTCATATCGTAGGAGGTTGGTTTCGCTCCCGTTCGAAAAAATTAGAAAAAGTCAATTAATTTTTAGAACGAAAACCGAATTAAGTCAATCAATTGTTAGAACTAAAACTGAATTGAGTCAATCAATTGTTAGAACGAAAACTGAATCAAGTCAATCAATTGTTAGAACGATAACTGAATCGAGTCAATCAATTGTTAGAACGATAACTAAATCGAGTCAATCAATTGTTAGAACGAAAATGTAATCAATCAATCGATTGAAATTCGAAGATTCTACCCTTTTATCACATCGCAATGAATAACTACTTTGATCTGTTGTCACCATCTACTGTCCACCGAATGTCCCCGCGAAAGAGATAGCCAGCGTGTGTATCGGTCATATCGTAGGAGGTTGGTTTCGCTCTCGTTCGAAAAAATTAGAAAAAGTCAATCAATTTTTAGAACGAAAACCGAATTAAGTCAATCAATTGTTAGAACTAAAACTGAATTGAGTCAATCAATTGTTAGAACGAAAACTGAATCAAGTCAATCAATTGTTAGAACGATAACTGAATCGAGTCAATCAATTGTTAGAACGAAAATTTAATCAATCAATCAATTGAAATTCGAAAATTCTACCCTTTTATTACGTTCGAATGAACAACTACTTTGATCTGTTGTCGCCATCTACTGTCCACCGAATGTCCCCGCGAAAGAGATAGCCAGCGTGTGTATCGGTCATATCGTAGGAGGTTGGTCTCGCTCTCCTTCGAAAAAATTAGAAATAAAGTCGATCAATTGTTGGAACGAAAACTGAATCGAGTCAATCAATTGTTAGAATGAAAACTAAATCAAGTCCATCAATTGTTAGAACGATAACTGAATCAAGTCAATCAACTATTAGAACGATAACTGAATCGAGTCAATCAATTGTTGGAACGATAACTGAATCAAGTCAATCAATTGTTAGAACGAAAATTTAATCAATCAATCAATTGAAATTCGAAAATTCTACCCTTTTATTACGTTCGAATGAACAACTACTTTGATCTGTTGTCGCCATCTACTGTCCACCGAATGTCCCCACGAAAGAGATAGCCAGCGTGTGTATCGGTCATATCGTAGGAGGTTGGTCTCGCTCTCGTTCGAAAAAATTAGAAAAAGTCAATCAATTTTTAGAACGAAAACCGAATTAAGTCAATCAATTGTTAGAACGAACACTGAATCAAGTCAATTAATTGTTAGAACGAAAACTGAATCAAGTCAATGAATTGTTAGAACGATAACTGAATCGAGTCAATGAATTGTTAGAACGAAAATTTAATCAATCAATCAATTGAAATTCGAAAATTCTACCCTTTTATTACGTTCGTATAAACAACTACTTTGATCTGTTGTCGCCATCTACTGTCCACCGAATGTCCCCGCGAAAGAGATAGCCAGCGTGTGTATCGGTCATATCGTAGGAGGTTGGTCTCGCTCTCGTTCGAAAAAATTAGAAAAAGTCAATCAATTTTTAGAACGAAAACCGAATTAAGTCAATCATTTGTTAGAACTAAAATTGAATTGAGTCAATCAATTGTTAGAACGAAAACTGAATCAAGTCAATCAATTGTTAGAACGATAACTGAATCGAGTCAATCAATTGTTAGAACGAAAATTTAATCAATCAATCAATGGAAATTCGAAAATTCTACCCTTTTATTACATTCGAATGAACAACTACTTTGATCTGTTGTCGCCATCTACTGTCCACCGAATGTCCCCGCGAAAGAGATAGCCAGCGTGTGTATCGGTCATATCGTAGGAGGTTGGTCTCGCTCTCGTTTGAAAAAATTAGAAAAAGTCAATCAATTTTTAGAACGAAAACCGAATTAAGTCAATCAATTGTTAGAACTAAAATTGAATTGAGTCAATCAATTGTTAGAACGAAAACTGAATCAAGTCAATCAATTGTTAGAACGATAACTGAATCGAGTCAATCAATTGTTAGAACAAAAATTTAATCAATCAATCAATTGAAATTCGAAAATTCTACCCTTTTATTACGATCGAATGAACAACTACATTGATCTGTTGTCGCCATCTACTGTCCACCGAACGTCCCCGCGGGGGAGATAGCCAGCGTGTGTGTCGGTCATGTCGTAGGAGGTTGGTCTCGCTCTCCTTCGAAAAAATTAGAAATAAAGTCAATCAATTGTTGGAACGAAAACTGAATCGAGTTAATCAATTGTTAGAACGAAAACTGAGTCAAGTCAATCAATTGTTAGAACGAAAACTGAGTCGAGTCAATTAATTGTTCGAACGAAAACTGAATCGAGTCAATCAATTGTTAGAACTAAAGTTTAATCAATCAATCGATTGAATTTGGAAGATTCTACCCCTTTAACACATCGTAATGAACAATTACTTTGATCTGTTGTCGCCATCTACTGTCCACCGAACGTCCCTCTGGAGGAGATAGCTCCTGAAAAAATGACCCCATCTGGTCAGCCCAAATTTGGTTAGAGGCAATTTAATATATTATTTGATTATGCAATTATGTCATTTATCAGTAGAGCTGGCGGCAATATACTATTTAATTTATTAGCAATTATTAACTTATTAGCATAAGAAGAAGCATCAAGTTGATCTTCATTGTAATTTAAAGGACACCGGGATTATTTCTCTACTATTTCGTAACTGCAACGATGCATCCAATAGTATCGTAAAATCATGAACAGTTTGTTCTAAAAGTTTAAAAAACTTAATTAATAACAGTTACATGAGTAAACCCCCTAAAATAATTCGTCGACAATTTCTAATTAAAATTATTAAACGAATACAAGGAGAGGGAAAAGTATATTTACGTTAACTATCTTGATACATCCTGGCCTGACTTACACGAAGTTAATAAAACTTTTCAGATTATTGATACGACCTGGTCGTGACATCATTTACTATTTGTATAGGAAATAGTGAATTTATCATCGTCGAACAATTTGCACGCGAAGATTTCACTGCGGTATAGTTGATTATTAAAAAACGGAAAGAAAAAGGAAAAAGGACATCATAAATGAAACTTTCGTACCATTAAGCTTCAAAAACAAATCATTAGAAGGAACTTTGCCAACTATTTTAATATATTTGGTTTTTGCAAGGTATGCCATAACTTCGAAGGGAAAAAATACTTATTTATTGACTGGTGTATAGTAATTACTTGTTGAATTATTGCTGATATTGTAGTAGCTACCTCTTTTCTATTCATTGGCTTTTTCTTCGCCAGTAAAACATGAATAAAAATATTAATACTTCCTAAAGAAAATACAGAGAATAGCTTGTGTAACTTATATCAGGAATTTTCAGTTTTTGTTGAAAACGAATCTTATCTCACCCTTTTCAAAGTTGTTTTATTCTCAACAAATTTTTGTTATTTCATTTTAACGGTTTCGTTATTTTTTTTTGGTATAAATAATTTTGGTATTTGCCAAGTTATTTAAGTGGAAATTGTTTGAGTCTAAACTAAATTTTTTTGAAATATAATATTTTTTGTACGACATTGAAAATAAATGTGTTGCCTCGTTCTAATAAAAACCACAAAAAACCCGAAGATTCCCATCAATTTAAAATGAGGTAAATTGTGATAATCGTTAATGAAGTTTATCAGTTAATAGTATTTTTTTGTGGAACGGACTGGTCCTTGTTATCTTCAAAAATTGATATACAAATCTTGTCCCCTGAAACCAAAAAAGATTAAAAAACAAAACAAAGGTAACGCGTTTCGAATGCCAAGCTATCATCTTCAGAGAGAGACTAGATATAGAGATATACTAGAGATAGATACTTGAAACCAAGAAAGATTAAAAAACACAACAACGCGTTTCGATAGCCAAGCTATCATCTGCAGAAAGATACTAAGTTTTTTAATACGTTTCGATAGCCAAGCCATCATGAGAGCCAAGAAATCATCTTCAGGTGATCTCTCTGAAGATGATAGCTTGGAGAGATCAGTATGTCTCTGAAGATGATAGCATTAGAGCAACCTTTGTTGAGTTTTTTGATCTTTCTTTAAAAACTGAAATACAAAATTTTTCCTGTGAAACCAAGAAAGATCGAAAAACACAACAAAGGTTGCGCTAACGCATTTCGATAGCCAAGCTATCATCTTAAGAGAGATACTAAGTTTTTTAATGCGTGTCGAAAGCCAAGCCATCATGATAGCCAAGCTATCATCTTCAGGTAATCTCTCTGAAGATGACGGCTTGGAGAGATCAGTATGTCTCTGAAGATGCTAGCGTTAGAGCAACCTTTGTTGAGTTTTTTGATCTTTCTTCAAAAACTGAAATACAAATCTTTTCCTGTGAAACCAAGAAAGATCGAAAAACACAACAAAGGTTGCGCTAACGCGTTTCGATAGCCAAGATATCATCTTAAGAGAGATACTAGGTTTTTTAATGCGTGTCGAAAGCCAAGCCATCATGATAGCCAAGCTATCATCTTCAGGTAATCTCTCTGAAGATGACGGCTTGGAGAGATCAGTATGTCTCTGAAGATGCTAGCGTTAGAGCAACCTTTGTTGAGTTTTTTGATCTTTCTTCAAAAACTGAAATACAAATCTTTTCCTGTGAAACCAAGAAAGATCGAAAAACACAACAAAGGTTGCGCTAACGCGTTTCGATAGCCAAGATATCATCTTAAGAGAGATACTAAGTTTTTTAATGCGTTTCGAAAGCCAAGCCATCATGATAGCCAAGCTATCATCTTCAGGTAATCTCTCTGAAGATGACGGCTTGGAGAGATCAGTATGTCTCTAAAGATGATAGCGTTAGAGCAACCTTTGTTGAGTTTTTTGATCTTTCTTGAAAAACTGAAATACAAATCTTGTCCTGTGAAACCAAGAAAGATCGAAAAACACAACAAAGGTTGCGCTAACGCGTTTCGATAGCCAAGCTATCATCTTAAGAGAGATACTAAGTTTTTTAATGCGTTTCGATAGCCAAGCTATCATCTTCAGATGATCTTTCTGAAGATGATGGCTTGAAGAGATCAGTATGTCTCTGAAGATGATAGCGTTAGAGCAACCTTTGTTGAGTTTTTTGATCTTTCTTCAAAAACTGAAATACAAATCTTTTCCTGTGAAAACAAGAAAGATCGAAAAACACAACAAAGGTTGCGCTAACGCGTTTCGATAGCCAAGCTATCATTTTCAGATGATCTTTCTGAAGATGATGGCTTGAAGAGATCAGTATGTCTCCGAAGATGATAGCGTTAGAGCAACCTTTGTTGAGTTGTTTGATCTTTCTTCAAAAACTGAAATACAAATCTTGTCCTGTGAAACCAAAAAAGATCGAAAAACACAACAAAGGTTGCTCTAACGCGTTTCAATAACCAAGCTATCATTTTCAGAAAGATGCTGGCTATCGAAATGTATTAAAGCAACCTCTGTAGTGTTTTTTAATCTTTGTTGGCTTCAGGGGACAAGATTTGTATTTCAGTTAATAGTAAATTGTGTAATTTCATTGCTTTTGCATTAAATGTTTTCTATATTTATCGTTGCATGCACAATTAAATTATTTTTAAACACAAAACTATTTTAAGTGATGGAGTTATTTTAATCCATATCCATTTAGTAATAAGTTTGTTGAGAAGCGTGCGAAACACACATAACTTTAGAAAAGTTTGTAAAGCATTTGTAAAACATTTACCAGTCCATTAATAATTCTGTCGCCTTTTATTAAAACTGCGTTAATATCACGAAAGAGGATTAATAATTATCTCAAGCAGATATTTCTTATTAATGGATTAGGCACTAAATTCGAAGCTGAATCAATTCGTCTTGGACGAAAAATTATATTTTTATTAATCAGTAACCACTCGATAGGTTTTTAACTCCCAGTAACCACTCGATAGGTTTTTAACTGAACCACTCGAGGACCTATAACCCCAACATTAAACACCGCATCGGCTAAATTTGGATTTCAAAAAGTAATTTTTTTTATCACTGAAAGATAACTCAAATTTCTGACGTTGGTCTTGAAATTTTGCTTAACTGTGGTAAGTTCAAATTTTATAAATACAATCGAAATTAAAAAAAAAATTAGGACTACGTTAGAAGGGATAAGATTCGAAAAATTAGATTGTTCAAGCTGTAACACTTTAAAAAATACGTTAACATTTCTGGTTAAAAAAAATGAAACTGATTTTATTTTAAAATTTTCATTTGTTTGAAAACAGTTTAGCTTTCGAAAATTCTATAATTTTATTTTCAACGAATGGAAATTTTTCAAAAATGTCAAAATTTAAAAAAAGCCAAGATTTTTAAAAGTCTACATTAAAATAAATTGAAACCTTGAAAAATCGAAATTTTCAAAAGAAGAGAAGTTTTTGGAAAAGTTGGTCAAAAGGTAAACAAATATCGAATTTAAAAAAAAAGGACAATTTTTCAAACTATGCAAATCCTGAAAAAAATGTAATTTTCAAAATTAAAATAGAAATTTTTGGAAAAATTAGTCAAAAGGTAAATAAATATCGCAATTTAAAAAAAAAGGATTTTTGTCCAAAAATGCGAATCTCAAAATTTTGAAAAAAAGTAAAAAGTTTGAAAAAGTCGAGAATATAAGGACAATCGAAAGTCTTTAAAAAAGAGTCCAAATTTTGACAAAAGTCGAATTTTGTGCAAAAAAAAATACAAATTTTAATATAATATCAATAGTTTGAAAAAAGAAATGAAATTACCAGTTCAATTGAGAATTTGGACCCTTCTTTGAAGAAATTTTGAAAAAAGTAGAATATAAAAAAAAATTAAAACTTCGCGAAGTCAAAAGTTCGAAAAACCTCTTATAAATAATTCGATATTTGTCTAAGGAAGAGACATTTGAATATGTTACAAGTACGCATGTCACGATTCTCAAAAAAATATTAAATCGAAAATTTGAAAGCCAATTTCCAAAAAAACCGAAAATTAAAAAAAAATCGAAAATTTGAAAAAGTTGACATTTAAAAAAGTCGAAATTTTCAAAAAATAAGAAGTTTTAAAGATCGGTTTAGATTTTCAAAAGTATCAAAATATAAAACAAATGAATCAAACCGAAAATTGGAAAAAGTTGACATTTAAAATAGTCGAAATTTTCAAAAAAGTAGAAATTTTGAAAAAATCAAATATTTTGCAATTAAAATTTTCTGAAACAATTGAAATTTTGAAAAATGGGAATCTCGAAATTTTGAAAAAAGGTAAAAAGTTTGAAAAAGTCGAGAATATGAGGACACTCGAAAGTCTTTAAAAAAGAGTTCAAATTTTGATAAAAGTCGAATTTTGTGCAAAAAAAATATAAATTTTAATATAATATCAATAGTTTGAAAAAAGAAATGAAATTACCAGTTCAATTGAGAATTTGGACCCTTCTTTGAAGAAATTTTGAAAAAAGTAGAATATAAAAAAAAATTAAAACTTCGCGAAGTCAAAAGTTCGAAAAACCTCTTATAAATAGTTCGATATTTGTCTAAGGAAAAGACATTTGAATATGTTACAAGTACGCATGTCACGATTCTCAAAAAAATATTAAATCGAAAATTTGAAAGCCAATTTCCAAAAAAACCGAAAATTAAAAAAAAATCGAAAATTTGAAAAAGTTGACATTTAAAAAAGTCGAAATTTTCAAAAAATAAGAAGTTTTAAAGATCGGTTTAGTTTTTCAAAAGTATCAAAATATAAAACAAATGAATCAAACCGAAAATTGGAAAAAGTTGACATTTAAAATAGTCGAAATTTTCAAAAAAGTAGAAATTTTGAAAAAAATCAAATTTTGCAATTAAAATTTTCTAAAACAATTGAAATTATGAAAAATGTTAAAATTTTTATAGAAGGTTGAAATTTCCAAAATAGGTTAAGATTTTCCAAAGTCAAAAAATGTCAAAATTTTGACACTTGAAAAAATTCGACTACATGACGAAATTTTCGAAAAATGTGGTGAAAAATATTTTTGGGGATTTCGAGAAAAAGATTTCTTTTAAATGCAGTCTTTACTTAATGTGACATTTTGAGAGCAATGTTTTTAAAAATTGCGATTTTATTTTTTCAAAATTAAACCTTTTTTTGAAAATTGCGTCTTTTCACAGAATTATTTCTTTGATAATTTTGGTTTTTTTTCGAATTTTGGTCATTTTTGGAATTTTTGGGATAGGTTAAATTTTTATTTTTAATAATTGGAAATGTTTTCCAAGTTTTTTTCGAAATTCTTTTTTAGAAACTACTACTTTATTCTCAAAATTTCAATTTTCCTCTTAAAATTGATCTTTCACTTGAAAATTTGCAATGTTTTCTAGAAAATTCGATCGTTTTCTCGAAATTGCAACGTATTTTTGAAAAATCGTGATTTGTTTCGAAATCTGTTTTTTTTAACTAACCGTTTTTTCTGAATTTATTTTTTAAATTTGATTTCCTGTAATTTTAACTTGTTCAAAATATCTTATTCTTCAAATTTTGATTTTTATCTCAATAATCGTTATTTTCTGTTTTTGGATATTTGCATTTAAAAGTTTGCCCTTTTCACAAAATTTTGATTTTTATTCTCAATATCCGATATTTAATATTTATAGAAATTTCGCGTTTTTCCTGGTACATTCATTTTTTTTTCTCAAAATTTTGACGTTTTTCTCTTAAAATAGTCGTTTTCCTAAAATTCGCTTTTCCGCAAATATTGTCCTTTTCGAAATTTCGTTTTTATTTTCAAAAGCCTCCTAAATTTTTCAAACAGTTAATATTTTGAGAAATAATTTAAAATTTTAGAAAGTCAGAATGTTGAGATTTAAAAAAAAATTGAAGAATTTTCAATCGACTTTTTGAAAAAAATCTAAATTTTTAAAGTCACTTTACTAAAGAAAAGACGAAATTATCAGGAAACTCGACTTTTTTTGGGATAAAAAAAAATTCAAAATTTTCAAATGAGTTAAAATTCGATAGTGTCATTAAATCAAATTTTAAATTTTAAATAAAGAATTAAAATTGAAGAATTTTCAATCGATTTTTTGAAAAAAATCTAAATTTTTAAAAAGTCACTTTACTAAAGAAACAGGAAACTCGACTTTATTTGGGATAAGAAAACTTTCAAAATGTTTAAATGAGTTAAAATTCGATAAATATTTTGAGTTTCATTGAACCAAATTTTAAATAAAGTCAAAATTGTCGAAGACTGAATATTGAAGAAAAGCCAAAGGTGTCAGAAAAGTCGAAATTTTCAAAAATGAACGAAATTTTGAAGAAATAATAATTAGAAAAAGACGAAGTTTCTAATGATTAAAATTTTCGAATAATAGTCAAAGGTTCGAAATTTTAAAAAAATTAAAATTTTGAAAAATGGTGGGAATTTTTGAAAAAAGCTAAAACTTTCAAAAATGTTACAATTTCGGAAAAAGGTCGACATTTACAAAAAAAAACGTTTTCAAAAACATTCGAAATTTTAAAAAATATGACTGAAAAAATCAAAATTCCTAAATAAAAGTTCAAATTTAAAAAAAAAGCGAAATTTTCAAAAAAATAACGAAATGTTTAAAAAAATCGAAAGTTTGCAAAAAGTCGAAATTTTTATAAAATAAGAAAATTTAAAAAACGTTTTAAATTTTAAAAAATATCAAAATTGACAACAAATAAGTCAAACCGAAAATTTGAAAAAGTTGACATTTAAAAAAGTCGAAACTTTCAAAAATGTTACAATTTTGGAAAAAAGTCGACATTTACAAAAAATGATATTTTCAGAAACATTCGGCATTTAAAAAAAATGTGAGGCTTTGACTCCCTGACTTCCTTGAGGGAGAAGCAACCGCCTTATATAGGTCCCGGTTCGGGTTCTAGAAGAATCCAGCAAATAAGACTTATCGTTTGCCGAAATTTCTGGAGCGCTTATCTGCCGTTTGATTTATTATCGCGGCCGCTTCCCCCTTAACAATTTTTCTAGAAGATTCCCAACTTAACTCTACAATTACATTTCGTCACAATATTTTTGACGCAAGTTCACATATTTTCTGGCGTAGTTAGTTTGTGTGTGTTGTTTGTTATTTTCAAATACGACGTAAAAATCGCGAATTTGACCCAACTTTTGTGACAAATACAACGCACAAGACAAAATTTTATTTATGTAGACCCAACTTAAAAGAATGGGGTGTGCATTTTGTGGAAGTTTAGGTTTATTTCCACAAATAGAAACTTCCATAATTAACGTAGATTCATTAACGATTGTGGTTTCGTCTTTCAAGTCCTACTTCCTGAATTTGTCCTGCGGTTCGTCCTTAATCGATAAAAGCGTCGAATATTTTTAATTATCTAACTTATTAATTGACTTCTAACTAACTACCTGACTTCCTTGAAGGAGAAGCGACGGTCTTATATAGGTCCCGGTTCGGGTTCTAGAAGAATCCAGCAAATAAGACTTATCGTTTGCCGAAATTTTTGGAGCGCTTATCTGCCGTTTGATTTATTATCGCGGCCGCTTCCCCCTTAACAATTTTTCTAGAAAATTCCCAACTAAACTCTACAATTACATTTCGTCACAATATTTTTGACGCAAGATCACATATTTTCTGGCGTAGTTAGTTTGTGTGTGTGTTGTTTGTTATTTTTAAATACGACGTAAAAATTGCGAATTTAACCCAACTTTTGTGACGAATACAACGCACAAGACAAATTTTTATTTATGTAGATCCAACCTAAAAGAATGAGGTGTGCATTTTATGGAAGTTTAGGTTTATTTCGACAAATTGAAACTTCCATAATTAACGTAGGTTCATTAACGATTGTGGTTTCGTCTTCCAAGTCCTACTTCCTGAATTTGTCCTGCGGTTCGTTCTTAATCGATAAAAGCGTCGAATTTTTTTAAGATAAATGTTCCAGAAATTCATGTTAACCGAGTATATGATTATATTCGACGTAACTTAACTACATGCGGTAAAAAAGAGGAAATAATTGACCAAACACAGTGATCTTGAGCTTAATTAACAAATCGACACTAGATAAGATCGACTTATCCACTCGTTAGAAATTCGCTCAATAATATATAATTCTTATGTACACAAGAACATATGTATGTGATCTAATACAATCTATTTAAATATTGTGATGCGAAACAGTCTGCTGTATCAATTTATTCGACGTCTGTAAATGAAATAAGACCTGACATAATTTACATGATGTGTTACTTTAATTCTTAAATTTACAAGATCTCGAACGCGTGTGCCCCCTTCGACTGTAATATTTATAGCAAAAATGTATCCCGTTGTTAATTTAATTTCTGTTTAATAAATAATTGAAAAAAAAATGATGGAAGAGAGGAAGCACACGTGTAGCTAATAATTTATTGGCACGTCAAATATTTTATTCTATTATTAGGCCAAAGTTCGCAATTAAGACAAGAATTTTAGACGAAGTTATTAGAACTTTTTCTTTATTCGAAGTGGTTCGTCTTCGATAATAATTAGCTGTTACCTGCGACTTCGTCAGCGGAATTAAATCAATAACTGCCTTTAGTGCAGTATCAAGTTTTTTTTTGTGGAAGTGACTGGTATCATCAGTCTCTGAAGATGATAGCTTGGCTATCGAAACGCGTTACCTTTGTTCTGTTTTTTAATCTTTCTTGGTTTCAGGGGACAAGATTTGTAATTCAATTTCAGTATCAAGTATCAATCTCGAAATCAAATCATATGACGCTGATAAATTTATCTATGTTTCTCGATAATATATTTGTTGAAAGTAGCTGGAATAGTCTTGCAGGATATAAAGAAGCCTTTTGCGTAGCTTCGGTTTCAAGTAACCCAGTGGCGTAGCTAGGCACAGATCCTTGTGCAAGAATTGATTTTGGTCATTTTAAACACATTACGACATTTTTCAAAAATTCGACATTTTTTAAAAATTCGACATTTTTCAAAAATTTGGCCTATTTCGTAGCTTCGGTTTCAAGTAACCCAGTGGCGTAGCTAGGCACAGACCCTTGTGCAAGAATTGATTTTGGTCATTTTAAACACATTACGACTTTTTTCAAAAATTCGACATTTTTCAAAAATTCGACATTTTTCAAAAATTCGACATTTTTCAAAAATTTGACCTTTTTTAAATAATCGACTTTTTCAAAATTTCTTAACTTATTAAAAAATTTCAACTTTTCGTTTTTTATATTTGACTTTTGTTGTTGACTTTTTAAAAAATTTTGTTTTAAAAATTTCTACGTTTTCCAAAATTAAGATTTTTCTTGAAATTTCGGTTTCTTGAACCATTTTTATTTTGATAATTTCGACATCTTTCCAAAATTTGTTTTTTTTTTGTTTAAGTGTCGATCTTTTTTGAAAGTTACCTTTTTTAAATTTCCATTTTTCCACGTTTTCCAAAATTCCACGTTTTTCCAAAATTCCACGTTTTTCCAAAATTTTAACTTTTTTGAAAATTTTGACTTTTCGGTGGTTACGATTTTTATAATTTCGTTATTTTTTCAAATTTTAGGTTTCTTTGACAAAATTTAAACTTTTTCGATAATTTCGAATTTTTTTGAAATTTTCTACTTTTTTTTTGAAAATTTCGGCTACTTATGATTTTGACTTGTTTTTAAATTACGACTTTTTTGTGATATTTCAATTGTTTTTCACTTTCTTCAGAATTTTGCCTTTCCCCTTTAAATTTCGCCTTTTTCAAAAATTTTTGACTTGGCTCAAAATTTCGACTCTTAAAAATTTCGACACTTAAAAATTTCGACTCTTAAAAATTTCGACCTTTTTCAAAATATTGACCTTTTAAATTCCTTTATATGAAAATCTCAATTTTTCCTTTAAATATCACCCTTTTAAAAATTTCGTTTCGAAAATATCAAATATTTTAAAATTTCGTTTTTTCTTAAACTTTATTGTTTTGAAAATGTTAACTTTGAAGGAAAATTTTAACTTTTTAAAAACTTGGACATTTCTCCAAATTTTTCTTTGAAATGTCTGCCTTTCTTTCAAATTTTTTCTTTTTTGGAAAATTTGACTTTTTTAAAAATGGCGACATTTTTTGAAAATTCAGCGATTTTTGAAATTTTTTCTGGTTTTTGTTTGTTAAAAATTCAGATTTTTTAAATTGCGTTGTTTTTTAAGACTAAATTTTTCAGGAAATTTTTATTTTTTTTTTTCAAAATTCCACTATTTGGACATTTTTGTCGGTTCAATTTTTCAGCGTTTTTAAAAATTAAATACAATTTTTTTCTAAAGTCCTAATATTTCTGAAAATTTTGATTTTTTGAAAATTTGAATTTTTACAAATTTGATTTTTTGAAAATTTGATTTTTTGAAAATTTGGTTTTTTGAAAATTTGATTGTTTGAAAATATGATTTTTTGAAAATTTTTACTTTTTACGTAAATTTCATTTTTCAAAATTTTTAGTTTATTCAAAATTTTCGGATTTATTCAACCTTGTAACTTTTTTTTGAACATTTTGACTCTAAAATTTTGACTTTACTAAAATTTTGGAATTTTTTCAACATTTCGCATTATTTTTAAATTATCCAAAATAGGCACTTGAGTATATTACTTAAAAATGTCGGAAATTTTAACAGAAAATCCGATTAAAAAGTGGGAACTTTCAAAACAGTAAAAATTTAAAAAAGTATCCATTTAAAAAATTCAATACCTTCAAAAAGAGTCGATTTCGTTGGAATTGTTTGATGTGTCCAAATTTTAAATATAAATATAGTTTTCAAAAACATTCTAAATCTTTAACAAAGTAAAAATTTAAAAAAATGGGCAAAATTTTCATAAAAGATTCAACATTTCAAAAAAAAATCGAAATTTTAAAGAAAGTGAATATTCGACAATCGAAATTTTAAAGAAAGTGAATATTGGACAAATGGTCAAAGTTTCCAAAAAAGTCAAAATTTTGAAAAGTACGTGGCTTTCATAGAAAGTTAAAACTTCGAAAAAAGTTGTGGATTTAAAGAACCAACATTTTGAAAAATGGCCAACTTTTCAAAAATAAAAGTTTACATTTTAAAAAATAGTTTAAAATTTAAAAAATATTTAAAATTATGAAGAAATGTCGAGATTTAACAAAATGAATTTTCTTAAATCGTGACGAATTTTCAGTAAATCTTTTAAAAACTTAAATTTTTAAAAAACCCAAATTCTGAACAAATCAAAATTTTGTCTCTTCGCTTATAAAATTCAATACCTTCAAAAAGAGTCGATTTCGTTGGAATTGGTTGATGTGTGAAATTTTAAATGTAAATATATCTTTCAAAAACATTCCACATTTTTTAAAAAGTGGAAATTTTAAAAAATGGACAAAATTTTCATAAAAGGTTTAAAATTTCAAAAAAAAAATTGAAATTTTAAAGAAAGAGAATATTCGACAAATAGTTAAAATTTCCAAAAAAGTCAAAATTCTGAAAAGTGTCGTAGCTTCCATAGAAAGTTAAAACTTCCAAAAAAGTTAAGGATTTAAAGAACCAACATTGTGAAAAATGGCCAAATTTTCGAAAATAAAAGTTCACATTTTAAAAAATAGTTTAAAATTTAAAAAATATTTGAAATTTGAAGAAATGTCGAGATTTAAGAAAATGAATTTTCTTAAATCTTGACGAATTTTCAGTAAAGCTTTTAAAAACTTAAATTTTTAAAAAACCCAAATTCTGAAAAAATCAAAATTTTGTCTCTCCGCTTTTTTAAAAGTTTGGCATTTTTACTAAATCATCTCCGACTTTTTTAAACAGTTCGAGTTTTTTCAAAAATTTTAAATTGTTTTTGTTCTGGAAATTTTTCCTGAAAATTTTAATTTTTTTATAAAAATTTTAACATTTTTCAAAATTTCGACCTTTAATTTCTTCAAAATGTTAATTCTTTTTCAAAATTGTGACTCTCTAGAAAAATCTGACATTATTAAAATCACTTTATTTTTTAAAATTCCAAACATTGTAATTTTCTAAACATCTCACTTTTTGATCAAAACTTTTTAAAATTCGATATTTTCTCAAGATTGAAATTATGACTTTCATAAAGTTTAACATTTTTACAAAATTTTGCGCGACTTAAAAGGAGGTTTATTGAAATTTTGACTTTTTTATGAAAATTTCAACATTTTTTAAAATTAGATTTTTTTTAAATTACCGAAGTTCTTTAAAATTTTAAATTCTCTTTTAAAACACACCCTAATGTCATCTGACAATACTGTATGCCTCACCTAAGTTTCGTGTATACTTACTTTAATTTTTAAAAAACCCAAATTCTGAAAAAATCAAAATTTTGTCTCTTCGCTTTTTTAAAACTTTAGCATTTTTACAAAATCATCAACTTTTTTAAACAGTTCGAGTTTACATTTTAAAAAATAGTTTAAAATTTAAAAAATATTTGAAATTATGAAGAAATGTCGAGATTTAACAAAATTAATTTTCTTAAATCTTGACGAATTTTCAGTAAAGCTTTTAAAAACTAAAATTTTTAAAAAACCCAAATTCTGAACAAATCAAAATTTTGTCTCTCCGCTTTTTTAAAAGTTTGGCATTTTTACAAAATCATCTCTGACTTTTTTAAACAGTTCGAGTTTTTTCAAAAACTTTAAATTGTTTTTGTTCTGGATCTTTTTCCTGAAAATTTCAACATTTTTCAAAATTTCGACCTTTAATTTCTTCAAAATGTTAATTCTTTTTCAAAATTGTGGCTCTCTAGAGAAATCTGACATTATTTTGTCAATTATTTTTAAATTTTGACTATATTTTAAAATTCCAACTCTTTTTAATACTCCAACTTTTTTAAAAATTCAGATTTTTTTAAATCTCAACATTTTATCAAAATTTCACCCACTTTTAAAATTTTTGTCTATTTTTTTAAAATTTCGCGAATTTTTTTAAAAATCCTTACCTTTTCAGAATTACATTTTTTTAAATTAAATTAGAAGCACTTTAAAAAAACCTTGGGCTTTTTGAAAATTTCGTTTTTTAATAAAAAAATTTTGAATTTTTCTTGCGCAGCATTTCTTCAAATTTTCCTAGTTGTCTTGAAAATTTTGACTTTCTTTTTAAACATTTCGATATTTTTCAATTATTGAACATTTTAAAATTTTGTTCTTTTCGAAATATTAACCATTTTTCAAATTTTAACTATTTTTCAAAATTTGGACTCTTTTGAAAAGGTTTACTTTGGTCAAAATTACAATTCATCTTCGAATAAAATGAGTACGACTTCAAAAATGCGTCTTTTTTGGAAAATGGGATTTTTTCAAATCTATCAACATTTTGTCTTTAAATATTTTACTTCTTTTTCAGAATTTTACAAAAGCGTAAAAAGAACATTAATTAAAATAATTTTTTTTTTAGAAAGTTCAAGTAAAGTCGAAATTTCGATTTTTTTTTGAAATTTCGACTTTTTTCTCGAATTCTCGACTTTTTTCTCGAATTCTCGACTTTTTTCTCGAATTCTCGACTTTTTTCTCGAATTCTCGACTTTTCTCTCGAATTTTCGACTTTAATCTTGAAATTTCGACCTTTTTCTCGAAATTTTGACTTTTTTCTCGAAATTTGGACTTTATCTCGAAATTTAGACTCTTTTTTCGAAATTTCAACTTTAATCTAGAAAATTCAACTCTTTTTTCGAAATTTCGACTTTCAAGTAGAAATTTGTGTACACTATGGTTCAGTTAGGCAGATGATAGTTGCGTCCCACCTCACCCCTTTTCCAACCATTTGACACTTGGCAGTAGGGTGCGTTCGGTAATTTTCATTTTTAGTTACCAAAATTTCGACTTTTATCTCAATATTTCGAGATTGAAATTTAGACTTTAATCTCGGAATTTCGAGAAAAAAGTCGAAAATTCCAATTTAAAGTCAAAACTTTGAGAACAAAGCGAAAATTTCGAGATTAAAGTCGAAATTTCGACAAAAAAGTCTAAATTTGGAGACGTAAGTGGAAATTTCTAAGATGAAAGTGAAAATTTCGGGATTAAAGTCTAAATTTCGAGAAAAAAGTCGAAAATTCCAATTTAAAGTCAAAATTTTGAGAAAAAAGCGAAAATTTCGGGATTAAAGTCTAAATTTCGAGAAAAAAGTCGAAAATTCCAATTTAAAGTCAAAATTTTGAGAAAAAAGCGAAAATTTCGGGATTAAAGTCTAAATTTCGAGAAAAAAGTCGAAAATTCCAATTTAAAGTCTAAATTTCGAGAAAAAAGTCGAAAATTCCAATTTAAAGTCAAAATTTTGAGAACAAAGCGAAAATTTCGAGATTAAAGTCGAAATTTCGACAAAGAAGTCTAAATTTGGAGACGTAAGTGGAAATTTCTAAGATTAAAGTGAAAATTTCGGGATTAAAGTCTAAATTTCGAGAAAAAAGTCGAAAATTCCAATTTAAAGTCAAAATTTTAAGAAAAAGGCGAAAATTTCGAGATTAAAGTCGAAATTTCGACAAAGAAGTCTAAATTTGGAGACGTAAGTGGAAATTTCTAAGATTAAAGTGAAAATTTCGGGATTAAAGTCTAAATTTCGAGAAAAAAGTCGAAAATTCCAATTTAAAGTCAAAATTTTGAGAAGAAAGCGAAAATTTCGGGATTAAAGTCTAAATTTAGAGAAAAAAGTCGAAAATTCCAATTTAAAGTCAAAATCTTGAGAAAAAAGCGAAAATTTCGAGATTAAAGGCGAAATTTCGACAAAGAAGTCTAAATTTGGAGACGTAAGTGGAAATTTCTAAGATTAAAGTGAAAATTTCGGGATTAAAGTCTAAATTTCGAGAAAAAAGTCGAAAATTCCAATTTAAAGTCAAAATTTTGAGAAAAAAGCGAAAATTTCGGGATTAAAGTCTAAACTTCGAGAAAAAGGTCGAAAATTCCAATTTAAAGTCTAAATTTCGAGAAAAAAGTCGAAAATTCCAATTTAAAGTCAAAATTTTGAGAAAAAGGCGAAAATTTCGAGATTAAAGTCGAAATTTCGACAAAGAAGTCTAAATTTGGAGACGTAAGTGGAAATTTCTAAGATTAAAGTGAAAATTTCCGGATTAAAGTCTAAATTTCGAGAAAAAAGTCGAAAATTCCAATTTAAAGTCAAAATTTTGAGAAAAAAGCGAAAATTTCGAGATTAAAGTCGAACTTTCGACAAAGAAATCTAAATTTGGAGACGTAAGTGGAAATTTCTAAGATTAAAGTGAAAATTTCGGGATTAAAGTCTAAATTTCGAGAAAAAAAATCAAAATGTCTAAGAAAATTTTTTTTTAGTCGATGTCCCTTCTACGCCTTCGTAGAATTTCAACATTTTTTGAAATTTTGTTTTGCAATTTTGAGATTATTTGCATTAATTAAAAAAATTAATGCAACTCCAAAACTTTTTAAAATTCGCTATTTTCTCAAAATTGAAATTACGACTTTTATAAATTTGATAGAACGGACTGGTCCTTGGTTATCTTCAAAAATTAAAACACAGAACTTGTCCCCTGAAACCAACAAAGATTAAAAAACACAACGAAAGTTGCTCTATTTAAGGACTAAAAAACACAACAAAGGTTGCTCTAAAGCGTTTCGACAGCCAAGCTGTCATCTTCAGAGAGAAACTTTTCTCTCTGAAGATGACTCTCTGAAGATGACAGCTTGGCTGTCGAAACGCGTTAGAGCAACCTTTGTTGTGTTTTTTAATCTTTCTTGGTTTCAGGGGACAAGTTCCGTGTTTCGATTTTTATAAAGTTTAACATTTATACAAAATTTTGCGCGAGTTAAAAGAAGATTTATTAAAATTTTGACTTTTTTTATGAAAATTTCAACACTTTTCAAAAGTTAGACTTTTTTAAAATTTCCGAAGTTCTTTAAAATTTTAAATTCTCTTTCAAAATACACCCTACTGTCATCTGTCAATATTGTATGCCTCACCTAAATTTGGTGTATACTTACGATAGTATAATATAGACGTATAGTCGAAATTTTGAGAATAAAAACGATTTTAATCTCGAAATTTCTAGAAAAAAGTCGAAACTTCGAATTTAAAAGCGAAATGTCGAGAAAAAAAGTTGTACTTTCGAGAAAAAAGTCTAAATTTCGAGATAAAGTCGAAATTTCAACTTTACTCAACGAATTCCAAGAAAAAGTCGAAATTTCAATTAAACTCGAAGTTTCAATTAATCTCGAAATTTCGATTAAACTCGAAATTTCGATTAAACTCGAAATTTCGATTAAACTCGAAATTTCAATTAAATTGGAAATTTCTAATAAAATGTCCTTTTAAATTGATATAATTTCTACACTTTCCTAATTTTAACTTCTTGAACTCCCAATTAAATATTTTAAAAACATCGGAGAAATATCGATGTATCGATACTTAATACCGATGTTTGAGACATCGATGATTCATCGAAAAAAATATCGATGTTCAAACATCGATTATTTTGAACGATTCTGCACAATTTTCGAACGATGTTGCATCCCTACTTATAACACGATTTCATTAACCATCTAATCGAATGAAAATAATCGATTATTTTATTCATATTGCCCTTCTTCGTAATACCATTTCATTAACCATCTAATCGAATGACAATAATCGATTATTTTACTAATGTTGCCCTCCTTCGTAATACCATTTCATTAATCATCTAATCGAATGAAAATAATCGATTATTTTACTAATGTTGCCCTCCTTCGTAATACCGTCGTCAAGGGCTAACCAGCACATTTTATTTTATGAAGATTAACTTTTAGTAGAACGCAGAGTAATATTTTATTTTGATTTGATCCATAAATTTCCGAACATTAAGCATAAAAATATTCATTGCGTTATACAAAGTGGAGGAAAACATATTAAAAATAATAGGAAATGTCATCCCATCAATTTCCACGTAATCATACAAAAAGCCTTTATCAGTTAGAGCTGGTGCAGTGCCATAAGTGAACACTTGCGTGATTATCTACCACACACTTCAGCCAGCACGTGAAATTATTGTATTAAGAACTGATCGACTGCTGATAATTATTATCATTAACCTATTTATCCAACAGCTGGTTTATTACGAATAATTTGAGGGCCCAAAACTTGTTTAAAATCCTTCAGCATCTGAAGCCGTGATTTACCTAACTTAAATCGCCGAGATTACTGAAAGCGAAACCAGCGTGCAACTCGATGTTCTAGTTCGAGCTTTGTTTATTAAAAACACATGTTTGCATTGTACACGCTCGAAATCGTATAAATAGATTGGCCTAAAAATTGTTGAAGCGGCGCTTCTTTACTGTATTTAACATTTACCAGATATGTAATTATAATTAATATAACCTCCATCGGGTGCGCGCCTATATCACCGAATATTTATGATAGAAAATTATGTCATAATTACACAGTGTTAGAATGCGTTGATGACATCAATGGTTGGCGTAACGTCGTTATAGAGTTCAATTACAAGGACGACGTTTGACAAAATTAACGCCAACAACAATGTTTAAAAGTAATTGTCAACAAGTCGTCGATAATCTGGAAGATTTAACAACTTTCACTTTTGATCTTCGTTCAAACAGACGCCTGTCGAAAATTCTGAGTTATTTTTAAACTTCGTCAATTCATGAAACGCTCCAACGGAATTTATTGCATGTGTGGAGATGGATAGAGTTTCAATACTTGGATCATCTTGGTTTTATTGCTTTTGCAGAAATGTGTGATTCATTTGAGTGTCAATGTGTTTTCGCAATTACGACAACATTGTTCGGGGACATAAAAATTTTGGAAGTGGGTATTTTTCTACGCCTAAATAAATACAGCGCAAGCATGAGGAAGGTCGTGATTAAAAAATTCAGCAATCTTTGAGGTCAATATATAATATTTTAGTGGAACGGACTAGTCCTTGGTTATCTTCAATAATTGAAATACAAATCTTGTCCCCTGAAACCAAGAAAGATTAAAAAACACATCTTTTGTTAAATGGGGTCTGACTAGTGGCCCTTACTTCAACATCCGAAAGTGATATTGCGTTAGTGATTAATTTTGTGAAGATTGAATACGAGATGATACACAAAATCGACTGAGCTTTACAAGAGTAGACCGATTCCCAGCATGAAACAATAAGAGACTTTTACTCGTTCCCCAATGTTGTGTGTGGCAGCACGCTGCCTTTTTCCTATTAATGTGAATAATCTTTTGTTAAATGGGGCCTAACTAGTGGCCCTCACCTCAGCATCAGAAGATGATATCGCGTTAGTGATTAATTTTGTGAAGATTGAACACGAGATGGTACACCAAATCGACTGAGCTTTACAAGAGTAGACCGATTCCCAACATGAAACAATAAGAGACTTTTACTCGTCCCCCAATGCACGCTGCCTTTTTCCTATTAATGTGAATAATCTTTTGTTAAATGGGGTCTGACTAGTGGCCCTCACTTCAACATCCGAAAGTGATATTGCGTTAGAGATTAATTTTGTGAAGATTGAATACGAGATGATACACAAAATCGACTGAGCTTTACAAGAGTAGATCGATTCCCAGCATGAAACAATAAGAGACTTTCACTCGTTCCCCAATGTTAGAGAAATTTTGTAACTTTCAATAATCGTTGCCTACATTTCTCTACTGGGACAAATTTCGGTAACAGTTTTCTTGAAATACAAACCTTGTCCCCTGAAACCAAGAAAGACAGACACAACAGAGGTTGCTCTAACGCGTTTCGATAGCCAAGCTATTATCTTCAGAGAGATACTCTCTGAATCTCTCTCAATGATATCTCCCTGAATGATATCTCTTTGAAGATGATAGCTTGGCTATCGAAACGCGTTTCGAACCTTTGATGTCTTTTTAATTTTCTTGGTTTCAGGGGACAAGATTTGTCTTTCAAACTAAATATTTTTGAAATATTTAATTAATTAATATTTATTTTGAAAAACAAATGAAAGAAAAATGTAAATTATAGGATTTAGTACGTAAGAAAATTTTCTAGAAATATCTGATAAGGGAAAGCGGCCGCGATAATGAAGCAAACGGCAGATAAGCGTTCCAGAAATTTCAGCTAACAAGCCTTCTCTGCTGGATTTTTCTAGAACCCGGAAGCGAAAACTATATAAGGTTGTCGCCTTTCCCTCAAGTCAGTCAATCTATGTAGTTAGTGAGTTAGTAGTTAGTCAATAAGTGAGTTTGTCAGTTGTAGTGTTCCGAGTTTATTTTGGAAATAAAGTGGGTATTATATTCAACAAGTGTTAATAATCATTCGAACCGATAAGCTCGCAACAATATATTACTCCCAAAAATTTTAATTTCTCTAAAAAGTTTCCACACACGATACTCGCGTGGGTTCATCTTCGATGCTGCTTCCAGTTTGAACAAAAAGTTAATTTTGAAAATTCCGGCATGTAGACGTCGTTTTTGGAGGACGCTGACGATAAAATAAAAGTTATTGTTTACCTGTCCAAATATCTGCCACACATTTAAATTAAATTTCTAAACATTGGGGTGTTTAAAACAAACAGATTGCGGCGATAACTTAGACTAAACAAACATATATATTTTGCAGCATCTACTGAATGAAATATAAGTTGCAAACATCGATTTTATTTTAAATTCCATGTTTTATTCCCCAGGATTGTAAATGAATTAATAAAATGTTTATAACGCAAACAAGGTGTATGTATTTGTAACGATTTGTTACTTGTATCTCCATACGTTATAGGTTCTACGTAGAAAATTGAAAACCCCCACAAGATGTTAAGTCGATTTCATGCTAAAAGCTATTGATACAAGATGCCATTAAGAACTCTATCTTTGTGTATAACAAGTAAAATCTGATTATGCCTACGTCTACGTACGATGTATGTAAAGTACTAAAATAATGAAGGACTTGGTAAGTATGAAAAAAAAAACGTTTTAGTTGCACACAGAAAAACTGTTACAATTTATTTATGAACACCGTGCGAAATTTCAGTTAATCAGATCGACACAAAAACCCACGCGTTTGTTAGAAACATTCGAAACAGTAGCAAAAAAAAGTGAATGGAATGACTAAGCTCTGGAAGCAGAAGTGTGAACAATAGCCAGATATATTTGTTTCTTTGTTTCCTTTTCGAGAAATTTCAAATTTTTGAAGTAAAAACTTCTTTAGGCGTGTGAGCGATTTTGGTTAGGGAGTTTATGGTTTCGCGTGACCATCACGCGTCACAATCACGACTTACCAATAAGCCCTAATGTTAAAATTAGCTGTTACCCGCGACTTCTTCCGCGTAAAATTAGATAACTCTTTTTCTAGAAAATGTGAATATGCTATTTAACTTCCTTGAGGTTCAATTTTATAAAATAAAACTTTCCAAGCTAGGTAGTGCCCATTTTCCGGTACAGTCATTAATAGAATCCTACTATCCAAGTTTAGGTTTCTATATCCAGAGATTTAGATGGTGCATTGGTTCGTCAATGGTTAGCTAAGATACTTTCTTTAGTATTCATAACTGTTGAACTTTATTAGCGATAAAAACGCAACAAAATTTAAAAATTCCACAAGGTTCTGATAAATATTTGCTAACACCGGACCAGGTTTTTCATTACTGCATCATAGGTGGTCATTCCAGCAAGTATTATATACGCAAAGCTAACAATTAGGTAACAGAAATGTAACTTTATGTAATCAACTATCCAAAGTTACAAACGGTTTATGCAATTTCATGCTTTGTTAAATTAAAACGTCGATTTGTTTTGTTTTAGATATGACATCGATAGCAGTGTTTTTTTTTTCAATTTATTTAACATTTCTTCGGCCCAGTTTGGAAATATTTAAATTTTTCTGGTTTGTTGACAATTTTCTAAACAGTTTTTGAAATGTGACTACGTGATATTTAAATTTATTGAAAACGTCACTTCATGACAGTTCACAAATTAAGAGGTTAGTTTATTTTACATAGAATAGGAATAATGAAAAATAGGAGACCAAAAATTAGATATGGAAAAAATAAAAATTTTGTTTTTTTGATAAAAGTAATCATGTCCAATCTAACTTTATATCCTAGAATCATTAATTTGTTTCTTGTTTCCTGTTTTTGTTAACCTATGACCTGTGATCATCCATAAACAATAAGGAAAATCTTTCAAATTTTGGGGGCTCAGACATTAGATTCGTTTCCACACGATGGAAGCATCCACCAATCAACCAAATCACCAAAACAAATATAAAAGGGTAGGTCAGTTTGATTGAATTAACTTTCAAATATTTCCAATATTCTGACTTGTTTACTAGGTGGGTTCGAACTGCAACACTACCTATTTCCTAGTTTTAAGTTTTCACTTCTATCGGCAGTCTCCAGCCCATTTTTTTTTTATTTCAATTTTAATTTCAACTGTCATCGAAGCCACGATTCTTTTTCTTGATTATATTATTTTTTTGCTTCGTCTTTTTCCTGAAAATTCAAACTTTGGAATTTTACTCGTTTCCAAATTTGATTTTTAATTCGGTTTTTTTATCAAGCAGCTTTGATTTTTTTTTAAACTGAAACCTTGGAGAATTTTGCTATAACCTCC